>JAURVB010007855.1:0-24195 GCA_033002965.1 Piper betle | reverse complement strand
TAATGCATTGCTAATTTAATACAAGAGAAAGGAGCAAAAGGGTTAAATGGGGAAAACCAATAAATCATTTTGAAATAAAGAACTCCTCAAAACTCAAACATTTGAGAAAACTACTTTGAAATAGGATTTGGAACAAGTCTCAAGTCATGTGTAAGCTTTGAGAAATTTTTTGTCACAAAGGTTTTGTACAGATGTTCTCAAGTTGATTGGTTGACACATATTGAATGTCAATATCTTCATCAAATGATATTTAACTTCAATATGTTTAGTATGAGAGTACAATACTGGATTCTTAGCAATGTTTATTGTAGTTGTACTATCACAACAAAGAGGTGCTAGTGATGGTGATCCCATAATCCTTGAAAGCATATTGTATCCAAACTATTTGGCACATTCAAGTCCTACCGTGATATACTCTGCTTTGGCATGCGGTGGATGAGTTATTGGGGTTAATTTGCCTTATGCATTGCCATGAAACAATATATAATCCAAGGAAGAAGCAAGCACTACTTGTGCTATCATAACTTTTTGATCCCTCAAAGTCCAAAATTGGTAGCACGAAGATCAAGGCAAGCTTGCTTGCCATATCATAGTCTATAGTGACTCGTGTGCTTCACATTAGGGGGAGATAATCCGTTGGCTTTGTTTCGAACGCACTGAATTTCTAAACTACCCTTCGACAATTAAATTAAAAATTGGTTTGAAGTGAATTATTAGCCTTAACCGAACCAAAATTAATCAAAATATTTCGGTTCGATTTATTAAAAACAAAAATAATTAAAATTGTATTAAAATTTATTATTATTTTTTTAATAAATAAATTTATAGCATAATTTTAGCATTATAATTCATATTCAAAAGTATTCTATAAATTGATTTTAAATTATACATCTCAAATGAATTAAAGGTAAATAAATAATAATAGCCCCTCATTACACACAAATGTTATGTTTATTTTAGTTTTTCGGTCGGCTTCAGTTCAGTTCGGTTACAAACCTAAATTTCCCAATCATAAAAAAATTGATGAACCGAAGTTTAATAATAATTGAACCATACCAATAATTTCAGTTTGGTTCAGTTAGTTATTTCAGTTTGTACCAACGTATGCTTAGCCCTACTTCACATATTTACTTTTCATCTTGACCCCCTTCACGTGGACTATTTGGGGCAAAGATTGAAGCCTTGGGTATAAGCATACACTAAGCATTATATTTAGGGCCTAGTTACCTTGGTGTAAGATAGAGCAATGTCCCGGTTGTACTCTTATAGAGCCTTTATCCACCTTTTTTCCATCTTCATATTTGTCATCCTTGTAAGTGGAGCTCATTGAGATTTTTGAGTCTTTTGACTTTTCCAAGACATAGTTTTTCATGAAGTCCAGAGAGTATTTGGATTGGCTATTGAAGATTCATTCTTCGGATTGTTTGATTTGAAGTGCTAGAAAGAAATTCAAGTCTCTCGTAATGTTCATATCAAACTCCTTCCTCATTAGATTTGCAAATTCTTCACATAGCTTAGAGTCCCTAGAAATGATGTCATTGCCGTATACTGGAACTACTAAAAGTTTGTTGTTAAGCCTTTTTGCGAACAAAATAGTATCCAATTTTTGTCTTGAGATATCTTATGTAATAAGAAATGTGCTTAGTGTCTCGTAACATGCCTTTGGAGCTTGTTTGAGACTAGATGGAGCCTTTTAGGTCTTGTATACAAGGCTAGGTTTTTTGATTTATGAGATCCATCAACTTAGTCCAATATCTAATATCTAATAAGGTAAAATCTGGTTTATTATTTGGAATTAACTATACATCTTCAACTTCAGTAACTACTTTTGAAGACATGACTTAGGTGCATCAAGTTGCACTTTGGGGTGGGCTATTACAAATGCTATTGAAGTAACCTGGTTTTGTGTTCGATGGTGGACTAGACTAGGGACAAACGTGAAGCTACTTGCCATAGGCCAAGAAGGATGTAAGGTAGGGCTAGCTACAGGGGTCAAGTATTGGAATTTATAGAAGGAAAGGATGTGAGGTAGGGCTAGCTACGAGGGCCAAGTGTTGGAGTTGATAGGGATAAAATTTCTTAAGGTAAGTGGATTATAATGTTGCTCACTTAGTTCTTTATCTAAAACCTAATAGATTAAGATTCACATTGCTAGTGAAATGAAATATAGATTGTTTGGGAGCGAGATTGTCACCCTGCGATTGCTCGTCTTTGAGTCGAGTTAGAGGGTTCGATGGGATTAATGACTCCTACTAAGTTCTTCATCTAAAACCTAATAGGTTAAGATTCATATTGTTAGTAGAAATGAAATATAGATTATTTGGGAGTGAGATTGCCACCCTTGCAATTGCTCTGTCTTTGAGTCCGGTTAGAGGGTTCGGCGAGATCAAGGCACCTTTGCTACATAAAGAAACAGTAAGATAAAAATAAATTGTTAAGGAAAGTTTACGTAATTCCTTACAGTTTAACTCGAATCTTTAAACAAATCTATAGTTAGATTGATATTAATAATCCACTAATTTTCTATTCCTTTACCAATTACGAGACTTAATTAATTTTTTTCACTTTGGACCCTACCTTGACATATGTGCCCACATTCAAAGCTCCAAATTATAGTCTCCAAATAAAATGAACCTTGCCATAGAGTCATGAATGCCAAAAAATACAATATGGAATAGAGTTTTCACTCAGAAACTGTATACGGAAGCTCCTACGTTAAAAATTGAGTCGAACTGAGCCAGTCGAGTGGGTCCGCTTGGTTGTCAGATGACCTATTTTAATGTTTGATGGGCTTGGTCTTGCCTTGAACTTGAATAATCTTCAGCAGGTGTCGTGTCTCCATTCTCTCCGGCGATAATAGGGCTTCACGACAAGAATAGCAACAATAGAGCATTCTACCCAACAATAGCGGCAACCGAGACCTCCGGCAAGACAGCTTCAATCGAACTTCTGGGCGGTGGTAGGTTCAATGGGGAAGGATCCTAATTCATTGCTTCTCTGCTTCTTCTTCTCGGCGCCAAATTTGGTAAGGAGATCGCCAATCTGCAACACGGACACTGTGTTGTGCCCTTTTTCGGTTAGCAGATTTCTTAAAAAATTCCAGCGATAGTGGCCATGAATTCCAGCAGGACTCCACCCAGAAATGAAGATTGCTTGGTCGGCTTCACTTTGGACACCAAGTTGGGGTTGTGAACGGCGGGCGTTGGTCGGAAACAGCTGCGAAATCAACTCTCCCCTGCTGTTTTGCTCTGTTTTCTCCTTGGTGGGTCAGCCACTTCTTGATTTTAACCCGGCAGCGGCAGGCTTCTCCGACGGTGAGTCTGGATTGTGTCATGTCAGGTGCACTCCAACCTCCACGCTGGCGGTCATGGGAAATATTTAGAAATGAATCGCTGGCAAAGGGGCCTAGGCAATATGCAGATATCAGCAAAGCAGCAATACTTCAGCAAGACGTTAAGACTTCAGTTCGGGAAGGGTCTTAACATCAGCTGCTCTCAGCAAGACGTTAAGACTTCAGTTTGGGAAGGGTCTTAACAGCAGCTGCTCTTCTCTGCAGGACAGCAGCAAACCTCCGGCGATGACCCTCCTGGGAAAAGTGATCAGCTTCAGGCAGGAAGCAGAAACCTGACAGCGGGACTCCGCGGCCGGAACTCCTTCGAGGCGATCTGCTTTCTCTTCTAGCGTACAAGAGCCTCCTGATTTTTCTGCAAAAATAAAAAAACCCCGCAAAAAATATAAACCCCCTTTGAAGTAGATCCATTGAGGCGAGGCGGCAAGATAACTATGACAAACTCGTCTTTCCTTGTCGGCAAGATAGCTATGACAAACTCTATCTTCATGGCTGCGAGATAGGGGGCTCCATGGCATGGTGACGAGGGCTTCAAAAAGCAACTTGTTCTGGGAAGTCTGCAAGGTGATAGGCCTTATGCAATATAAATGATAATACAATCTCCAATGCTTTACATCTGAATATTTTTCTTCGCTTGTAAACCTTTAATCGGCTTAAAATGTTTATAGAGTTTGAGAGCCCTCTTTGTTCCATGACATAGGCAGGTAATCATGAGCTGTCCTAAATAACACGGCAATCTCTAAAGTTTTACGTCTCAATATTTTTCTTCCCCGTGAACCTTTAATCGGCTTAAGGTGTTTATAGGGTTTAAGAGCCCTCTCTTTTCCACTATTATGAATAGGTAATCATGAATCGTCCCAAAAAACACTCCAATCTCCAAAGCTTCACGTCTCAATAATTTTCTTCCCCATGAACCTTTAATTAGCTTAAGGTGTTTATAGAGTTTGAGAGCCCTCTCTGTTTCATGATTATGGGCAGGTAATTATGAGCTGTCCCAAATAAGAGTGCAATCTCCAAAGCTTCACATCTCAATATTTTTCTTCCCGCGAATCTTTAATTGGCTTAAGGTGTTTATAGAGTTTGAGAGCCCCTCTACTCCACGATTATGGGCAGCTAATCATGAGTCATCCCATCTTTCTTCACATATTCCCTCCTGCAGTTTTGGAACCACTTGCACTCTTTCTCTGAGACTCAGAAGTTATCCACGTGACTGGATAAGTACAAATTGTGCAAACACTTATCATTTCTTCTTCTTATTCTTATCTCCATAAAATTTGAACCATATCGATTTGTTCCAAAGGCTAACATGGTGTAGGTTGGTGACTATGGCTAGCTAGGCATGGCCTCATGGCTGACTCAAGGCAAGGGGTACGATGTATAATTTTTGATGAACATTAGCCCCCTTGTTAATTTTTTGCAAACTCAGAAACAAGAATCGACAAAAATATAAATTGCATTTTTTTTTGCTATATACATAGTACATCTATCCATCTCGTTCACCATTCAGGCTTCATTCGGTGGGATGCAACCTCCTTTCACAGGGTCTTGCCAAATTTTCAAGTATCTAGCATTGACTTAGAATGATGAATCTCTATCAATTGTTGACAACTCATAATATCCTTTACCAACATCTAGGGCCCATCCCATGATGGAAAAAATTTAGACATTAGCAATCGAGCTCGAACTTCACGGATGTTACATAATACTAACATTCTAGGGCTAAACTTGAGAGGCTCAATGTCTTAGTTGTATTTCCATGTCATTGCTTCTTGATATTTTTCAGCATGTCCCCTGCAACATGACGATGCTCATCAATTTCTTCCAAGTAACTGACCGGATATGCATCAAGTGTTATTACTTCATTCCCATAAAACTTCGTCACTAGCAATTCCCATTGTCCTAACACCATGGCAGCATCCTTAGTTATAATGTGATCTTCTTTTGATTTTGCACTTCTCGGAGTGGTGATATCTCTTTGATTTTTTGCTTTGGTTGTCCTAAATATATTGTGACCTTTAAAGGTATAATGAAGCTACTGGCCCTTGTGAAATTACTTGTCCTAATGGAATGAGAACCTGCGTAATTTTGCTACTTTAGGAGGCTTTGACAGTGGACAGTTAGCTGTTGGTTTAATGAAGTCTTACAAATCAATTGTAGCAAGATAGACATGACTAGACGGTTATTCTCGAGCCAACTTCAGGATATTTCCCTCCATGAATAATGCAGCGACTGGAGTGAATGGGTTTGCAGCCCCGAACTCAGATTTGTCCTCTTTTATTGGGCGTGGCTTTAATACATTGGTGCCACAAAGATGGTATGTATTGGTGGTCATGAATCTACAAGTCACCTAAGAAGCGTGTGCAACATTGGATCAACTTTTAGGATGTGGAATATGTGTGGTAAATTAAACACATGGTACAAGAGACTAAGTTAAATGTAGTATCATCCATCATGAGGTTTTCCTTAATGTAACCCAATTCAAACAACACATAAATAGGAGAGATGTTAATTGACAACCCTTTATCAACAATTGCACGTTGAACAAGCTTGTTACGATGTTCCAGACTAATGAACAATGGCCGATTGTGGTTGGGCTCAGGGTGACACAAATCGTCATTGGAGAAAGTGATGATCCTAGCTGACAAAGATAAAGTATCATCAACATGTGGCCAAGATGAGTTAGTACATGCTCTTTGTTCCTTGTTCACTCGTGTAAAAGAACCCAAAGGGTGTCCCAAGTACTCTACATCCATAATGTAGTCTTTTATTCCACTCGAGTTCATAAAGAAACTATCTTCTCCATTTCTAATTGCAAATTCCGAAAAAGTTTGTTCAACTGTGAACCGGACAATGGTTCAGAAGTGCAACACATTGAATGTGTGCATTAACTTAGGGTATCATCCATAAATTTTTCATAATTGTCATTTAATCAACTTCCTTTTTGGTGTGGGAGAAGAAGAATCCTATAACGACCCGGCCATTTGTCACAACATTGTGGGCCTAGTTGGCCAGGTGTTACTCACAATTAAGCAAATATGTCTATCATTTTTTTTTAACAGAAACATATATAAAGATCCCACAGTCTTAGACCGTTTCCTAGTAGCCACACTTATTTCTCAAATAAATAATAAAAGGAGTCATATTTATTTTTGCTCCATGCCCTGGTTGTCAATCACCTACTTTCATATCTACACACCTGCGGAGGCAATTGCGCGTTAGTGATTACAACACTAAGTAGTATAATAGATAAAACAAATTAAGTACATTCCACTATTTATGTTTATTTTAATATGCGGTGGAGTGATTCCGCTATACTCCAAAACAAGGCGGAGGAGGTATCCGCTGTGATCCGCACACCCCAGCCGTAGCCCTTTTGTGGGGTGGCTACCACTACCGTCTCCAGTGCTTGTGCCTCGCACACCCCGGCCGTAGCCTTTTTGTGGGGAAGCTATCACTGCACTCGGGTGATTGCTACGCCCCGTTTGTGGGGAAGCTCACTACTAATTCTAGTGCCAGTGCCTCGCACACCCTGGCCGTAGCCTTTTTATGGGGAGGCTATCACTGCACTCAGGTGAATGCTACGCCCCATTTGTGAGGAAGCTCTCACTGCCAACTCTAGTGCCAGTGCCTCACACACCCTAGTCGTAGCCTTTTTATGGGGGAGGCTATCATTGCACTCCAGTGCGATGGAGGAATCGCTGTGCCTCGCTCACCCTGACTGTAGCCTTTTTATGGGGTAGCTATCACTACTCCAAAACAATGTCGATGCATTACATAATTTACGCACATAATACGACCTCGTGTCGGACTGGAGTCAATTCTTTGACCTCGGTTGTACTCGGTGCATGGTGGTCGAATCTGGGCTCAGGCCGACCAAGGCTATCAATAAGGAAAATACGATGTTCGACCTATTATACATACCTGACTTGTGATTTTGTCTAATTGTGACTCGTGAACCCTAATCTGAATGAGGGCATAAAATTATACATTTGTATAATTTTATTTTGCATGAACCTACATGCAACTTATATGACTAATATATTATCAATTTTAAATGATGTAATTAGTTCATGTTAGTCTTCATTTCTTATTAAATTTTCAGCAATTTTAATGATAATTAATTATTAACATGTCAATTTACAAAACAACCAAGCAATCGACAAGAACCCCATGCATAAGACGTTGGAGATCTAGCAACTTGGCAGGGCGTCTTCAACAAACCTTGCATGCAAGAATCCTAATAGAAACAAATAAGATGAGGGATGAAATACTCAGACAGTAATGGGGAGGTCGCCTGGGACGGAGATGAGGGATGAAATACTCCCTCCTCCTGCATATATATACACTTTAACCATTCCCTCCATTAAATTCTCATACCCCATCTTCCATTGGTATTTCCTAAGTTCAACGAGCCCCTTCATTAAATTCTCACACCCCATTATCCATTGGTATTTCCTAGGTTCAACGACCCCTTCATTAAATTCTCACACCCCATCATCCATTCATGAATAGGTATTTTCTAGGTGACCTTAAGTCAAGCCATGACCGGTCGACTTGATAACCAACCATATTGGTTCATCTATATTTATTTCATAATATTTAGGTTCGAGTCTTGTAATAAAAATCATGGTTTTTACAAATCCTTCTTTCCTTCTTTCGCTAAACTCAAGGGAACCTCCTCCTTCTTACTTTCATTTCTTTCAGGTTGCTTTCCTTTTTGAACTTCTCTTTCTAGGGCTCCTTGCCCTTGCTTAGTCCATCTTCTTCTTTTTCTTTGACTTGCACCTTCAATGGTGAAGTTAAATGACTTGCTATCATAACATCGGCTATTAGTGCCTTTTGTGTATTGGGAGCTTTGTATTTGATTTCACATTTGTTGAATAAACTTGAATTTTCTCTATTATGTTCCAACACTTTATTGTCAGATGCCCAACCATTTGATGGTATTGGCAGAAATTTTCTTTCTTCTGATTTTCTAGCTTCAATGGATTTTTTGGTGTCCATGATGTGATCTTCCCTTGCTTAACAAAACATCAAACCACCTTTTGGTATCACCAACATTGAAGTGTAATCCTCTATATTCTTCCATTCGCGCCTTTGTTGAGGCGCGGCCTTTTGCCCTTCATTGTTGTTCCTTCACTTTTCTAGTTGTTTTTCCCAACCTTGCTCATCGAGTTTAGTGACAACATTGGTTGATGCCTTAGATTCTTTAATGAAGCAAAAACCCTCCCAAGTTCTTCGATTATTAACACCCTTTCAAAGAGTTGTTCAAAAGTATTGCATTGGACATTACTTAGGAACCAAACAGCCCGTCTAGATTCATTGCACAAATCTTTATAAGCTCCTTGATTCAGGGGTCTCTTTCATCGGGGATGTTAGGCTTCTAAACCTCTTCACATATGTTACAAACTACTCACCCGGTTCCCTCCGACACTATCATGAGTGTTCTATCTTCACTAGGATTTCCATTGACTAAAAATATTTTGTGAATTATTCAATAAACTTATCCCATGAACTGATCGATCAAGGAGGGTGGTTATTGAACCATCTTAAGGCGTTGCCACTGAGAGATGCAGGATATTGCTGCAACTTTAGCTTCTCATTTGTTGCAATTGTTCCACACTCAATCTCAAAGATTGTAATGTGATCTCCAGGATTGTTCGTTTCCATCGAACTTTGTGAAGGTTGGGCGCTTGTATTTTTCTCGCAAATTTTTTATGTAAACTTCATCGGGTAAGGGACAGAGGCACTTTACTATTTTGCTTGGTTCTTTGTCCTTATGCACTATCAAGTGCGACAATCAATGTGGCTTTTGCATCCATTCAGCTTTCAACTATGTCAAAACCAGAATCTTGAACCGACACTATTAGTGCAATTGGCGCTACTGGATCCACTATAGGGTAGACTTGTGGAGGATGACTAGTTGGTAGCGGAGCTATTGTGATGGAAACTAATGGTTGAACCATTGACATTAATGGCGTTGCCATTGGGATGGGCACCGTGGTGGTGATCGGTGGGGGAAACGCCATAGAAACTGAAGATTGGGGGTAGCAGGGTTGCACCATGGGTACAGGTACAGTGCTTGGTAGTGGGGTAGCAATGGAAACCACGTTGAATGTGGGAGTGGACTATGTTCGGCTTGACTCGATTGGGTAGTTGGATAGTGTTGCATCCAACTTGCCTTAGACGGTGAAATTATCAAAGGGAATACTTGTGGCATTGATCCTGAGTCATTAGAAAACATGTTTTATACCCGGAGAGTGTTTGACAAATCCACGCTTGCTAGGGTGGTCGCCAAAGGCCTCTCCTATTGCGCCGTAAGAATGTTTGTTATCTGTTGGATGGCTGGCTGGTCTATCTCATTTGAACTTTCCTGGTTTGTGGGGTTGGCATCTTCTCTCCAGGATGCACTTCTCTATGTGACAGAGGCTCACCTATTTAAGGCAAGTGCATCGTCAAGTGCCAATTCAATTTGTCTAATACGTTCTTGAAGTTGTTCATTCAAGTTCAGGCTTTCATTTTGTAGGGTGGTTGGCTTGTCCACATTTGTAGTGGATTGTACTTGTTCTTTAGATTGATTTATTGCATGTGCGTTGGAAGGTTCTCCCCACTAGAGCCCATTTGTCATGCTAAAATCCTTGTCTTGGGAGCCATCTTTATTTATTTAGTTATTTTTGTATACACCATCCCTTCAAATTGCATTGCTACCTCTCGACGGTTCCGAGTGAAGTAGCTAAAATAAGTTTGAGCATGGGATCGCCACCCCATGATTGCTCGTCTTTGAGTCCGATTAGAGGGTTCGGTGGGACCAAGGTACCCTTGCTGCGCAAAGAAACAATTTGATAAAAATAAATTGTTGTAAATAAGGAATAACACAGAGAAAATTTTATGTGGTACTTTAAGGTTGAACTCGAATCCCTAAGTTAATCAAAGGTGAGATTAACACTCATAATCAACTTATTTTCTGTTCATTTATAGATTACAAGACTTAGTAAACTTTTTTCACTTTTAACCCTACCTTGCAATGTGTGCCCACATTCGAAGCTCCAAATTATACAACTTCGGCCTTCAAATAAAATAAACCTTGCCACCGCGTCTAGAATGCTGAAAATCAATATGGAATAGAGTTTCACTTGAAACTGTATATAGGAAGGCCATGAGTTAAAACTTGAGTTGAACTTAACCAGCTGGGTAGGTTCAATCAAGGATGATCCTAATTCCTCGCTTCTCTTCTTCTTCTTGGCGCCGAATTTCGTAAGGAGATCACCAATTTGCAACAAACTCTATTTTTTGCCCTTTTCCAATCAGCAACTTTCTTGCAAAATTCTGGCAACGGTGGTGATGAACTCTGGTGGGACTCTACCCAAAACTGAAGCTTGCTTCATTAGCTTCACTTTGGACACATGGTTAGGGTGGGGAATGGCTGGTGTCGGTCAGAAAACAGCCGCAAAATCAACTCTTTGCTACTATTTTCCTCTGTTTTCTCCTTCTCCGGTTAGCCGGTTCTTAATTTTTTCTCAGCAGTAGCGAGCTTCTCCGATGGTGAGTCTAGTTTGGGTTGTGTCGGGGGCACTCCAACCTCCACGCTAGTTGTCTTGGGAGTCACCGGAAATGAATCACTGGAAAAGGGACTCCTAGGCAATATGTAGAGATCAGCAATGCAACAATACTTCGGCAAGATGTTGAGACATCAATTCGGGTCTTAACAGCAACGGCTTTTCTCTACAGAACAGTGGCAAACCTCTGGTAATGACCCTCCTGGGGAAAGAGATCAGCTTCAGGGACGCGGCAGGAAGGAGAAACCTGACAGTGGGACTCCATTGCGGGAACTCCTTCGAGGCGACAGCTTGGTTGATGGTTGTTGGCTTTGCAAGCTCCAAAGTGGCAAGGCTCCTCTCCTCCGATGAATTGCCGATTGATCTCTATTTCACCGGGAACGTCTCCACTCTGGCAAGCTTCACGACAAGGACGACATGACTCCAGGAGCATCAATTGGCAGCAGTAGGCAGAGAATAGCTGTAAAACCCGTGACTCGAGTCAGAGTTTTACGTTACCGAACCAGTCGGTTCAACCGTTGGTTCGAGTCGAGTCAGTTTCATGAACCACGTGCTGAGTCGAGGCCAGCCGTGAGTTATGAGTGATGAGAGTCACGTGTACCTGAATATATGATGATAACGTCGAGAAGATGGTGAGAAATGAGTTATCAGAATATATGAAAGTATGCAGTATTTTTCTTTTTATATGTTGGATCGTAGAAATAGTTTTAGGCCGAATAACGCATTAGGACGCGTTGGATCATATTCGGGTGGGTTATTAGTTATAGAGCATGTCATTTTGATGTTGTTGTGTTTGTTTTATTTTATGGGATTTCTTTCATATTTTTCTAGATTTTTTAGAATTTATTACGAACTAGTTATCATGTTGACTCGAGTAGGAATCAAGTCAATACTTATTTACGAGTTTGCCACTATGGGTGTTTTTCTCCCTCCCGACACCTTCCCCCTACTAAAACCCTAGCCGCTGCCGCACCTTGAAATTGCCGCCGCCGTTGCCGACGTCGCACTGCCGCCGATCAATGCCGCCCCGCCCTGCCGTGCCGTCGCTTGTGCCGCCATGACCCGCCCCAGCCACCGTCTCACCGCCACGACGCCAGAATCACCCCACAAGCCGCAATGCTCTCCTTGTCGATTCGCCGCCGCTATGGGCCGTGCCGCTGCCGCTGTGACCCCAACGACCACCACCTTGACCTCCCCGACATTTCCCCCTTACCTAGTGCCGCCGTCGAAGCCGGCCGTGGGCCTGATCGGAATGACCGACCGCCGTGACCGAACTTGACGCCGCCGCCGGGAAGTCATCGCCGCCATGGTTGCCCTTGCCGTCACCGCCATTGGGACGAGCTGGCTGAGCCGGTGCTAACCTTACCCGATTACCCGGCCGAAACAGTCACCGGAAAACCGCCGGGACGGTTGGTGGAAAACCGCCGAAAGTCGCCAAAAACTGGATTCAACAAAATTTGTCGGAAATCACTTGATCTTCCGCCGAATCCCTCCGATCGAACCCTATCGAACTTCGGACGCCATAGGGTACCGAATTCAAGCCCCGAATCCCGCGAGGTATAATTTATTTTAACTTAATTATTTAAAAGTATTGATTATTAGATTTGCATGCTAGGATTGGTGAATTGCGTGTTATAATTATATATATAAATGTAGAATTGATTAAGAATAAAATATGAAATTTGTTTGATTGAGTGGTGTTAAAAATTGAGGTTAAGAAACTAATTAGGGTAAGCTAGGAAATGATCATGATCTAATGCAAACTAGCCTAAGTAGACATGCTAGAATTGATATAGGTTGATGTGTGTTGATTGATGCGTGATGGATGTATGTGTAATATAGGATGTATGACTGCATCATGAACAGATGTTAGTATTTAGTTTCGATGTGTAGGTACGGAGTAAGAGCTCGCTGCCTAGGCACGAGGACACTCGGAGCTTCTACCAGGTCCGTTTAGGACTCGTTCTCTATTTTATGCTATTCTATTGTGTATTTGATTTATCATGTGCAGGACGAGTCTAAGTGGCATTTTATCGGATCCCACTTAACTCGGGCCATTTAGCCAACAGTTTTTTTTCGGATTAATAACCCTCGAGGATGAGATCCTTCGAGTTAGTTTTCGAAATTAAGATCCACCACAAGTTGCCTTCGGGCCTATTGTATAAATCCCAACCCAGGCCTATATATGTATAGTTTTTGCATTTTTAGTGAGAGATAGAATGAAGGTTACTGATGGCCATGCCTTCAGATAGGGCATGTGCTCAGAAGAGCGGGCTCTGGAGCTGGGGAGAACCCACTTCGTTCCCGAAGGATCCGGACAACTCCACCTTTGAGTTCCTCAAACCCGGAGAAGTGTGGAGGTTTACGGGTACTGCAATGCAGCGCATGTCTAGACTTGTGGTTCAAAGGGTACTATAGGTGACTGCTTGAGAGTGCTCGGCCTTCGTGCTCAAGGCCAGGAGTAATATGGAAGGTGTAGAGGGCGAAAAGGAATGAGATTTGAGGTGAGAAGTGATAGAGAAATGGCTAAGGTATGAGAATGAGAAAGAAAGGGGGACGCTATCGATCCGAGGGCGACAACCCAATGGCAATGTCTCCCATATGTTCCATGACGAGAGTTCTTGAGGAAGTATATGGTTTTCATTCAATAGGAGAGTTTGCTCTCCTGTGCCAGATTGATATTAGTTATTTTCCGGGCCGGTAACACTTGTTACTAACGATTTTTCTATATATATGTAGGTAAGAAATGTGAGGGATGAAAGCTGTCGGGTCTGCAGAGGAGCAGCACGGAAACGCGCACACATGTACCTGCTACTTGTAATGTATAATGATGGTGTGTTAATGCTGTGTAAATGATAATTAGGATGTTTTTGTCTTGATAAATTGCTTCTTATGAGACGAACAGATAAATGTGAATGAGTAGTGAGCTTTGGAGTTCAGGCTCGGCTCAACTGAATCGAAAGAGATAATGACTGAATGACATGGTAGATTGTTATGTTTTATCGTATTGTGATAAAATATTTATATACCCTTGTTGTGGACAGGTTGGCCCCTATTGCACTTTTAGGGGAGATTTTGTCCATTTTTCTGTAAAAATTAATGAATTTTTATTTAAATTTCTTGCTTGTTGAATGGTTTTGTTTTGCTTGCATATCATAGCATGCATGTAGGACTACGTTAGAACCCAATTGTTCCCATTCATGCATTTCATGGTTGCATCCCCATCTTAAGACGCCAAGGGCAGATCCGGGTCGGCTTAACCGAACCAGTACATTAGCGAACGGTTCAGTCGCCGGTGACATTTCCGGGTCGGTTCACGGGTGAGCCGAAACGGGGTGTTACAATAATGGTATCAGAGCTAACCCTTGGTTGATTAAGATGGTAGATGCGTTACAGGTTACATGTGTGCCGAAGCTGCTCCGAGCTGTACCGACAGGTATTTTTCTGTCTTAATGTTTTTGGTTCACAGATTTTCTTACGAATCGGTGGTGTGACAGGGTGAACAGATCAGATCAGGAATTTGTAGCAGGATGGTGACACAGACCCGCCAGACGCAGATCAGGACCCCATCGCCTCCAGTAGCCAGACAGGACAGTCCTAGCCCTGTTCACAGTGACGCCGCCTCCAGTCAACCTAGGACTGCCATGCCACCAGTAGAGGTCAGTGTGCCAGTTTCAGCTAGCCGACGTGGTGAGAGCCATCATCGAGACAGTCGCCATGACCGAGATAGTCGCTGGGACCGAGACAGTGGTCGTGACAGTTACCGCACCAGAAGTAGTCGACAGGAGAGAGACGCAGCGATCGCCAGGTTGGCGGAAGCTCAGATACAAATGCAGCAAAGTCAGGAAGAATTTAGGAGACAAATGCAGCAAGACCAAGAGGAATTCAGGAGAGAGCTCAGACAGATAGCTCTTTCTGTGGCCAGAACTGAGAAGAGACCAACAGTGGGTGAAGAGGCACGGGGAGAGCCAGCAGTTTCCACAGACCCTCTGCCGCTGCCTCCTCCTCCACCGCTGCAACAGAGGGCTACTCCAACGACAGCTCCTCTATTTGCCCCACTTCAGGCGAGGATGAGACCGGACATCAGTGGAACCGCAACAGTAGGTAGCGGGCAGACTGCAGGCGGAAGTGGAGCTGCAAGATTTGACGGTGTACCAGCAGGTACGGGACCACAATTTCCTCGGTATGAGCAAGGAGAAGGATCGAACAGATCAGTGGATACAAGGAAATTGGAACTGTGGCAGTACGAGAGGTTCGTGAAGAATGGTGGACGACCTTTCTTTGGAAAGTTGGACGCAGAAGAGGCATTCTTGTGGATATCGTCAGCTATAGGAGTGTTTGACACTATGGCATGCCCCACGGAGCACCGAGTGCGCATCATCACAGGAGCATTCCAAGACGAAGCCAGGATATGGTGGAGTTCGGTCCAGAATTTTGTATTTGCCCATCGTCAGCCCCAGGACATCACATGGGAGGAATTTAGGGTGGAATTCGATGGAAAGTATTTCCCGCCAAATGTCAGGAAGAGGAAGGAATGGGAATTCCAGACGCTGAGGTAGGGACCCATGACGGTGGTACAATACGAGACTAGGTTTAGAGCTCTGGAGAGATTTGCACCAGACTTGGTGTCCACCGAAGAAAGAAGGATAGAGCGTTTTACGAAGGCCTCCATCACGAGATCAGGATGGCCTATTTGGATAGGAAGTTTGCTACTTTCGGTGATGTTGTGAGAGCTGCAGGCGAGGCAGAACGAGTTATAGCTGCTAGACCTCGCCGGGAATGTTGACCAGAGGCAACAACATCCGAGGCCGTATCAGCCAGAGCAGGGAGCACAACAGAGACGTCGAGTTAGATGTACAGTTGCCATGAGCTATGGATGGCCAAGATCAGGGCAACAGAGCACCTTTATGTCTAGATTTGCCAACGTCATCATAGAGGTGAGTGCAGAGTGGGACGAATGCATGCTACAGATGCGGTCAGACAGGACATAGAGCTGCAGAGTGCAGAGTAAGCACAGGCGCATGCTATAGATGCGGTCAACCAGGGCATAGAACCGCAACTTGTCCAACTGGCCAGACCCAACAGGTGACGCTCCCAGCACCTCCGCAGAGACTTGCACTCCCAGCTCCCCAGCAACAACCACAGCAGAGAGGTCAGCAAGGTCAAGGTCAAGGCCAGAGAGGCGGAGACCGACAGCCACTGAGGCAGCAGCAGAGAGGACTTGTAGCTATCATGACAGGACAAGAACAGTAGGCCTTGGATCAGAGAGGAATGCAAACAACGCCACTAGCAGGACCGTCCGTCTCGGTACCACCATGGGCAGCTGGGATGGACACAGCCACGATTGCTGAAGCACTGGAGGATACGACAAACGTGACAGGTACGCAAGCGTCTCACCTCGGATTTCACATTTAGTAGATAGCTACCAGAGTGAAACCTCCTTAATCTAAAATTTTGAGGACGAAATTTTTATAAGGAGGGAAGGTTGTAAAACCCGTGACTCGAGTCAGAGTTTTACGTTACCGAACCAGTCGGTTCAACCGTTGGTTCGAGTCGAGTCATGTTTCATGAACCGCGTGCTGAGTCGAGGCCAGCCGTGAGTTATGAGCGATGAGAGTCAGGTGTACCTGAATATATGATGATAACGTCGAGAAGATGGTGAGAAATGAGTTATCAGAATATATGAAAGTATGCAGTATTTTTCTTTTTATATGTTTGATCGTAGAAATAGTTTTAGGCCGAATAACGCATTAGGACGCGTTGGATCATATTCGGGTGGGTTATTAGTTATAGAGCATGTCATTTGGATGTTGTTGTGTTTGTTTTATTTTATGGGATTTTTTCCATATTTTTCTAGATTTTTTAGGATTTATTACGAACTAGTTATTATTTTGACTCGAGTAGGAATCGAGTCAATACTTATTTATGAGTTTGCCACTAGGAGTGTTTCTCTCCTTCCCGACACCTTCCCCCTTCCAAAACCCTAGCACTGCCGCACTTGAGATTGCCGCCGCCATCGCCGACGTCGCACTGCCGCCGATCAACGCTGCCCGCCCCGCCGTGCCGTCGTCGTGCCGCCACGACCAACCCTGGCCACCGTCTCGCTGCCATGACGCCGGAATCGCCCCACAAGCCGCGACGCTCTCCTTGTCGATTTGCCGCCGTCCGGGCCGCTGCCGCCGCTGTGATCCCGACGACCACCACCTTGACCTCCCCGACATTTCCCCCTTACCTAGCGCCGCCGTCGAAGCCGGCCGTGGGCCTGATTGGAGCGACCGACCGCCCAACCGAACTCGACACCGCCGCCGGCGGTCATCGCCGCCACGGTCGCCCTTGCCATCACCACCATTGGGACGAGCTCGCCGAGCCGGTGCTAACCCTTACCCCTGATTGCCCGGCCAGAACAGTCGCTAGGACAGTCGTCAGAAAACCGCCGGAAGTCGCCGAAAAATTGGATTCACCGAAATTCGTCGGAAATCACCTGATCTTCTGCCGAATCCCTCCGATCGAACCCTATCAAACTTCGGATGCCATAGGGTGCCGAATTCGAGCCACGAATCCCGCGAGGTATAATTTATTTTAACTTAATTATTTAAAAGTATTGATTATTAGAATTGCATGCTAGGATTGGTGAATTGCGTGTTATAATTATATATATAAATGTAGAATTGATTAAGGATAAAATATGAAATTTGTTTGATTGAGTGGTGTTAAAAATGGAGGATAAGAAACTAATTAGGGTAACTAGGTAATGATCATGATCTAATGCAAACTAGCCTAAGTAGACTTGCTAGAATTGATATAGGTTGATGTGTGTTGATTGATGCGTGATGGATGTATGTGTGATATAGGATGTATGACTGCATCATGAGCGGGCGTTAGTATTTAGTTTCGATGTGTAGGTACGGAGTAGGAGCTCGCTGCCTAGGCACGAGGATCGTTTGGAGCTTCTACTAGATCCGTTTAGGACTCTTTCTCTGTTTTACGCTATTCTATTGTGTATTTGATTTATCATGTGCAGGACGAGTCAAGTGGCATTTTATCGGATCCCACTTAACTCGGGCCATTTAGCCAACAGTTTTTTCGGATTAATAACCCTCGAGGATGAGATCCCTCGAGTTAGTTTTTGAAATTAAGATCCACCACAAGTTGCCTTCGGGCCTATTGTATAAATCCCAACCTAGGCCTATATATGTATAGTTTTCGCATTTTCAGTGAGAGATGGAATGAGGGTTACTGACAGCCACGCCTTCAGATAGGGCGTGTGCTCGGAAGAGCGGGCTCTGGAGCTGGGGAGAACCCACTTCGTTCCTGAAGGATCCAGACAACTCCACCTTTGAGTTCCTCAAACCCGGAGAAGTGTGGAGGTTTACGGGTACTGCAATGCAGTGCATGTCTAGACTTGTGGTTCAAAGGGTACTAAAGGTGACTGCTTGAGAGTGCTCGGCCTTCGTGCTCAAGGCCAGGAGTAATATGGAAGGTGTAAAGGGCGAAAAGGAATGAGATTTGATGCGAGAAGCGATAGAGAAACGGCTAAGGTATGAGAATGAGAAAGAAAGGGGACGTTGTCGACCAGAGGGCGACGGCTCCCATATGTGCCCTGACGAGAGTTCTTGAGGAAGTATATGGTTTTCATTCAACAGGAGAGTTTGCTCTCCTATGCCAGATTGATATTAGTTATTTTTCGGGCCAGTAACACTCGTTACTGACGATTTTTCTATATATATGTAGGTGAGAAATGCGAGGGATGAAAGCTGTCGGGACTGCGGAGGAGCAGCATGGAACCGCGCACACATGTACCTGCCGCGTGTAATGTATAATGATGGTATGTTAATGCTGTGTGAATGATAATTAGGATGTTTTTGTCTTGATAAATTGCTTCTTATGAGACGAACAGATAAATGTGAATGAGTAGTGAGTTTGGAGTTCAGGCTCGGCTCAACTGAAACGAAAGAGATAATGACTGAATGCCATGGTAGATTGTTATGTTTTATCGTATTTTGATAAAATATTTATATACCCTTGTTGTGGACAGGTTGGCCTCTATTGCAATCTCCGTTTTTCCGTAAAAATTAATGAATTTTTATTTAAATTTCTTGCTTGTTGAATGGTTTTGTTTTGCTTGCATATCATAGCATGCATGTAGGACTACGTTAGAACCCAATTATTCCCATTCATGCATTTCATGGTTGCATCCCCATCTTAAGACGCCGAGGGCAGATCCGGGTCGGCTTAACCGAACCAGTACATTAGCGAACGGTTCGGTCACCGGTGACATTTCCGGGTCGGTTCACGGGTGAGCCGAAACGGGGTGTTACAACAGCAGCGGCTTTGTGCAGTGATGATATCTCCTCTACTCCTTCCTGACTCGGTATGGCTTCCAGGGGTGGCAATAAATGCTAGTGTTTACTGCAACTTCCCCAGATGAAAGCTCCTCCTCTTAGCAATCTCGGCTGAAATCATGTCAAGGCTCCAATGTGCTCCGATAGCAGCACTCCAATCTTTCTTCATGGTGGTAGTTGAGGAAGCCAAGCTTGTAACAGCCAAGGCATCAAGGTAGAAACATGACTCCTTGGGGAGTTGCTGCACTCCGGATGAGGGGACTTCGATCTGCTTCCTCCCTCATTTTGAGTTTGATGAGTCACAATTCTGGCACAGCAACACGGTGGCCTTTCCCTCTTCTCTTTCGGCATACATGAGCCTCCAGATTTTTCTGCAAAAATAAAAACCCCTACAAAAAATAAAAACACCTTTGAAGTAGATCTATTGGTCGGAGGCGGTAAGGGCGGACATCGACGGCAGGGCAACACATCTTCCCTGTCAGCAAGATAGCAACGGCAGACTCTATCTTCACAGCTGCGGGGTGGGGGGCTCCCTGGCTTGGTGATGAGGGCTTTGAACCGCAATTTCTTTTGGCAAGACAGTGAGGCAATAGGGCATGGGCGAAACAAGTAACACTGCAATCTCTAAAGCTTCACATCTGAAAATTTTTCTTCCCTATGAACCTTTAATCGGCTTAAGGTGTTTACAGAGTTTGAGAGCCCTCTTTGTTCCACGATTTCGAGCAGGTAATCATGAGCTGTCCCTACTCTCTGGACATATTCCCTCCCATAATTTTGGAACCACCTGGACTCTTTCTCTGAGGCTCAGAAGTTATCCATATGTTTGGATAAGTAGAAATCTATGCAAACACTTATCCTTTCTTCTTCTTATCCCTATGTCCATAAAATTTGAACTGTATGGATTTGATCCAAAGGCTAACTTTGTGCAGGGTTGGTGGACTAATTTGGAAGAAATCTTGAACTTTGGTTTACCACTTTTGAATAAATGACTTAGGCTCATTGGTTTGCACTTTGGTTCGGGTCATTACAAATAGCATTATAGAAACCTAATCCCATGTTAGATGGTGGCCTGGACAAA
The DNA here is from genome assembly GCA_033002965.1 of Piper betle. Lineage (NCBI taxonomy): Eukaryota > Viridiplantae > Streptophyta > Magnoliopsida > Piperales > Piperaceae > Piper > Piper betle. The sequence continues at coordinate 3,870 of JAURVB010007855.1, read as the reverse complement.
AGTTGTTAGCTATTCTGTTGTCTTCGGACCAAGATGGACGTGGGCTAGGGCTCTATGGGCCAAATGGAAAATGTCAGGGACGAAATTTTCTAAAATAGGTGGATTGGGATAACCCCAACTTAGTCCTATATCCAATGCGTAAGGATCCAGTTTATTAGTGAGAATAAACTATAGATCTTCAAGTTTGATTAACCAATTTTAAGTAATGACTTAGGCCTATTAGTCTACACTTTTGGTCAGGTCATTACATGGGACCTTCAAAAATGGGTGATTGCTTTACATAAGAGCTGTTCTTTAAGGTACCTATTTGAGAAAGTACCTTTAGCATCTATTTATTGGAAGACAAAGTTGTTTAAGCATACAAATGCAAGCAACATTCTAATGGATTTAAGTATAACAACTAGAGCAAATGTTTCATCATAGTCAACTCCTTATTAACAATATCTTATAGCCACCAATCTTGCTTTCTTCTTGATGATTTGTCCACTCACACCCAACTTGTTTTTAAAGACTTATTTTGTCCAAATGATGAGATGATCTTTTGGTGGTGGGACAGGTGTCCATACTTTATTTCTCACAAATTAATTACGTTCTTCTTACATAGTAAACATCAACTCTCTTCCCTTTCCATTTGCTTGAAGTTCTTCAATTTAATTTGAAATAGAAAGGTCTAGTGTGAGAATAAGACATTAAAATTAGACTTTGCATGTGTAAACCTGGGTTTTTTGCCCCACGGGTTTGGTTTCAATTTGGTCACGACCCGGATTGAGTTGAATACTCGGACCTTTTTGCCACAAGCATATATATGGTACCTATGTGTGAGCCACGACCTTAGTGTCTGCCAGTGTTTGGTGCCGCCCAATTGGACACTGTCATTCACCTATTATTTTCAATTTTTTATTTGAGTCGAGTCTATTTAGGTTGAGGACCAAGTCTCTCACGAGTCTAGTCCCTTGTCGTATGTGTGAAACCATTTTTAGATGAATGTAGCCCCTACGGGACCCACATCGTGGTTTATGAGGTCGCCACGACCACCTTAGGGTGAAGTCCTAAGGTGTCGCAGCCTATGTTGGGCGCTACGGCACCCTCCCAACGCACTTGCATCGGGTCTTTTAGGGTTTGGCTCAGGTTTTGCACAGAGGTGCTGGCCCAGTGCCCTTGTGCCCAAATTTAAAATTTTTTTCCTCCTTTTTGTTTGGCACAAAGGCGCTCGGCCAGCATCCTTGCTCCCATATGCATGATAGAAGTAGCTTGTGGCTCAATTAAGTAGGTCCGCATGCCTGGTTCAGCAAGCTGTCATGGTCCAACATGGGAAAGGCCAGTGCCCTTGTGCTAGGCTAGTGCCTTTGCTCTAGAGCACAACCCCTCTACTCATTTTTCACTCTTTACTCTCAGTTGCTCTGACTTCCTCCTTGCTGCTTGTCTTCTCCTTTTCTTCTCCAGCTCTTCTCCATCTTATCTAGCCTCTCCAAGCTTGGCCTGGCCCTAGGGTTGAAGGTCTTGCGATAGGAATCCCCAAGAGACCTTCACTAGGAATTGATTAAAGGAAAGGCCTCACCTTTACTCTCTTGTGTGTTTTGATGTCTAGTCTGTTTGTTTTTCTTTTTTATGATATTTTTGGCATGTAGATATGTTTTTAAGAGTAGGTAGACGTTGGAAGCATGTCATTTCCTTGTGAGAATAAATAAATATACATTTTTTACCGCAGTATGCTCATTGGTTTGTACTGTTTCCAAAAATAAATAATTTCTCATGCTATTGGTTGTAGATCTGCATGATCATTGTCTTGTTATCTTCATAATAGATAAATTTATGCATGTATGAGCATAAAAAGGTGACAAACATGGCAAAAGGTGACATGTTTAATAGTCCTAGTGACTTGGCCTCCCCTTTCCCAATTTTTACCCCATATTGTAGGATGTATTTGAATGTTATCTTTTGCATGATTATTTATCATGATGTTAGCTATGTCTTGATAAAATACCATGCTAAAATAATCTAAACAAGGGCATGAACAAAACCCTAAATTAGTTGTGTGTCTGCTGACCTATTCATGTGATAGGCCATGGTGCGAGATTGCACTCCCAATGACCTTGCTAAAAGATTTTATTAAAAATCTATCAAAATTACCTAATGACCTAATAAGTGTCTACTAGAAACATGAAAATTTTGCGCTAATATAAAAATCATTTAGTTAGTTAGTACATCAAGTTCTTTGGAGTGTACAGAAATGTAGGGTCCCTAGTTCCCTAGCTCCTATTTCAAAATCTCAAGCCCTAGTTGTTTGGTGGTGAAATTACACAAAATTTCTTCCAAAACTTATAATGTGTCCCAAAACTTAACACTAAAGGTTTGGAGCCAATTCTCAGTAGAGTTTGCAGTAGAAATTTCCCAAGCTATATAGGTCCAGCCAACTCTAGAAATAGCCTACCAATGTTTCCCACTCTCAAGTCCACTTAGGCACAATTCCTTGTATACTGGACTTGAACTTATATAGGTTCGAAAAATGCTATGTTGCCTAACTCGCCTTCTTAACCCAGACCTATTTGGAGTCTCCAAGCCCGTGAACGAGACTTAAGAAAATTGGTGCATAGACCAAGAACACTGTTCCCACCACCTAAGCCCACACTTTAGTGGGCCTTGTTTACTGATGTTGGGCCATGGACCAATACTTGGTAATTTTTTGCCTAGCCCTTAGTGCGTGAGGGCCCATGGTCCAAAATTTTGCCCATTTAGGCAACCATTTGGCCGTTTGAGTAATTGCTTGATATGACACTTCGACTAAGTATACTCGTAATCCTAAACCTTAATTAAGGTTACTTAATAAGGATTAACACTACATAAAGCAAATAAGTAAGTTGATTAAATTTTTCTGAGTTGTGCATGTCTTGAGGCGTTGCCTAGTTTTGTATGCCAGTTCGATCAAATTATGATTTGGGTTTTCATCTCTTTGTTAGGTTATGTAGAGTGAGCTCCACTGAGTTAGGACGTGGCGCTCAAGTCATGCAAGTCTGTAGGGAGTCTTCTGCTTTACCTCTATTTAGCTCCACGAATTATGTTTCAACCAAGTTTTAGAAGTAGGATAACATTGACGACATTTTATTGGATCTCTTTGATGTCGGCCCATTTACGCCAGGTTTCTCATAGTCTAATAAAACAAGAAGGATGAGATCCCTTTTGGTTTTTAAACTAAAGATTCAAAAACTTATTATATGAGTTCCCTACCTAATCCTATTAGATAAAGACATGTGATTTTGCAGATTTTATGAATAAGAGAGTGAGTGATACGGGTTGAAAAAATTGCACAAGTATTCATTTATACCCTTAAATAGTGAAATGTAAGTAAGGCACTGCAAAGGGAAATTGTAGCACTAACCTAACTACCTGACTATAACTTTTGTAAGAAATTGTAGCACTAACGTAACTATTCCAACCCACTTGAGCACCATGGTGAGTTAAATATGGATGAAATGAGGGTGCAAGTATGTATGTGTGTAAGTATGGCACTGTGGATTTTGCTCCGATTTTCACACGTACATGTTCAACATCATTATAAGAATAAGTCACCTAACTCAAGGTCAAAGCTAAGTATAACAACCGAGATCATGCATCTCCATCATTTAAAACTCAAGGGGATTGCCATTTTATAATTCAGAGCGATTATTACAGATAAAAATCACCCTGTTAGTTACTGGGGAAGTGTTGCCTCTCTTGTTGCTCGGAGGTCTCATTCAGGAGCCCTTAAAGTTAAGACCTTTGTATGACAGTATGATTCAGTAAGCATTGCATAAGAAATCCAACAAGGTGTCCGTCTTAAGCTCCTTGAGGGCTGAGAACTTTTTTGTGAAGTTTGCATGTAGTAGTCTAATG
>JAURVB010007854.1:0-61151 GCA_033002965.1 Piper betle | reverse complement strand
TGGTCATTTAGCTGACTTTCTGCAATTTAATAAAACATCAATGATGAGACTCATAATAGTTTTGAAATTAAGATCTAGAAACTTTATAATATAGCTCCGTCCCAAGCCTATTATATAAGTATTATGGGGTTTAAAGTTTTATGAATGTATAGTTTTACGAATAAGAGAGTTGTATGTAGATATGAAGATTACACTAGTATTCCTTTCATCCGAAGTAGTGTAATGAATGAGGTATTGCTTAATGTAATGCATTTTTAAATTTGTGTTACTAACTTAACATTGTTCTAAGCTATCTGAGTACCATGACGAGCAATATATGATGAATATGAGGGTGTAAGTTTGCATGTTATGTTTATGTTATTATGCTTAGTGCACCGACTTATGTTATATGTTATATTTGAGAGTGCTTAGTGTGCCTCTCCTATGACTTGTTGGGTTGTAGTGCTTCTTGAAGTTTTAAAAGTTTCTTCATGTGTATCGAGTAAGGCATTGCCGAGAGTGGTGCAACACCAGATTAATTCGGGATGTTATCCTGTCTGCATCTTAATGGCTCGTTAGTAGATACCCTTTAAGTGTTCCCATGGAAATATATATTGACTTTCCTTCCTCCTGAAAGTCAATTTCTACTTACCAGTTTATATTAGTTATTCTTTAGGCCAGTAACACTTGTTGCATGCACATTTTTCCTATTATATAGTAGGTTTTGTGTTTCTCTATGTTGGGTCGGCTTTGGTGGAAGGACAAATAATTACTACACACACTATGCTCAACGCGCCATTGTTTTCTTTCATTCATTTACCTGTGTTTGATGCATGTTCATGTATTTCTTTGATGTATTGTGATGTATGCTCTAACCATCTTTTGTGCTACCAGATAAGACATGTTATTCGGTCTCTTGATGAGACATTTATATTTTAGCTTCAACGGTTACTTTAATATATTTATTCCCTTGTTTTATATATTTTTATTTTTGGTTATTGTTGCGTGTTGAGTATTCTCGTGTCACGTTATTGCATGTAGCTTCCTATTAGGTTGTTGCATTTATCTATTCATTGTTTTCCTGTTGAATGTTGGCTGCACATTTAGTGGTATTTTCCTTACTCAAGACATAAAGTAGGTTACTTCGGTCCATTTCTTGTTCGAGTCTTTCATATTAATCAGATTTAGACCTGACTCGATTGTAACTATTCTAATCTAGTTCTTAGGTGAACCGGATTTAGGGTGTTACACGTTAGAGTGTTCATTGCTTAAATAGTAATAAACTCTTTATTAATAAAAGGACTAGCATGAAATGAGCTATGATTAAAAGGAGGATATTCAACAAATCAGAATACAATAAAAATTAAGTTATAGAGTAAATTATTGTTGTGAGATCCTTCAACTTACCTCACATATAGTATCTATTGAGGTAAGATCTGATACATTAGTGAAGGTAGGCTTAAAATATCCTCAACTTCACCTGACCCTAGGGTAGCATTTGGCATGTTTGGTGCTGAATTGACCTGAACTGAATTGTATTTGGTGGTCGGACTTTGTAACCAGAGCTAAACCGAATTGCTCCAAACCAAATTGAAATATTTTAGTTTGGTAACTAAATAACCAAATTAGATCATTATACAGTTATAAAAAATAAATTTTTAATTATTAAATCAAAGCTCTATCATTATTTAAGTGAACATAATCATTTAATAAGTAACTCTAATATATATAACATATTAAAGAAACAAAAATTCAACATAAATATAAAATAATTTCAGAATCAAAATAAAATATATATTAAAATATTTTCAAAAAATTGATTAATTCAATTCAATTCAATTTCAAACCGAAATATTAATATGCATTTTGGTTTGCCTAACCTGATAAAAATCGAACCGAACTGAATTAATTTGGTTTGGAACTGAACCGAATTGATAATTTGGTTTAGTTTCAATTTGATTTTTCGTTTTATTGAACTATACACACTCCTAGCCCGAGCCCCTTTCAAAAGAAATAACTTGATCAAATAGTTTGCACTTGAGCCATCCGGGACTACACACGGGTGCTAGGCCAAACATAATTTTGATGATAGAATTTTATTAGGGGATGTATTTTGGGATCTTTCAAATTAGTCTTATATTGAATCTAATACCTATCAGATAGAGTTGTGAGCGTGTATATAGATCTTTAATTTCGTTAATTGCTTTTTTATAAAATGGACTTCGGATTATCATATTGCATTAGGAGTGAGGTCTATGAATGCCTTCCCAATCCAAGGGAGAGAGCATCTCTACAAGCTCATTTTAGCTAAAAGACAAAGCAATTACCTTCCCAATCTTATTAAACGGCACCCTGACTCGCCCGGGTTGCTGAAGGTCCCTATAACCATAAAAGCAGCCAACATTGGTCTTCAATCCATTAGAGGGAATGTAATGTGGAATAAGAAAACCAGATATTGTAGTCTCAAGCCTATTCGCTAATGCCTAATCTGTGGAGACCTATCCAGAATGGAGAGGCCAAACAAGATGGTAGGATTTTCCTCACCTCACAAGAACGGCCCAAACAACCTTTGACCAAGTAGAAGCACCACTAAGAGTACGAAGAAGATGGGCAGCTCCGCACCCGGGGTTGGCCGGGCTCTTCTTGCACATCCACACAACAATTGGACTCATCACTTAGAGGATGAATAAGAGAAGGGCGGCGACGGAAGCAACGGCGAACAACATTTGAAAAGGATGCTTGCCGCCAATACTGGAGGTGAGGGCTATGAGCCCTATCATCATCCAGGCAAAGACGCAGCAGATCATGCCGCTGGACAAGGCAAGGTGGCCGAGCTCGGTGGTGAGAAGCTAGAGGTCGACAAGGAGAGCTGCGACAACCGGGAACGGAGTGATGGAGACGATGGCGGCGAGGTTGATTTGGAGGACGACGAGTTTGGTGTCGAAGTGGAATTAACCGTTGAGGAAGATGGTGGCGGCGATGGCAATGGCTGGGACGATGGCGCTTGAGATGGCAACGTCCATCTTCAGTCTGGCGAGGAAGAGGTAGAACGTTAATGAGAACATTGTGATTGTGTCCAAAACCAGGAAACCTTGCCGTGGGAATGATGGTCCTAGAAGTATACCGGCCTGTTCATTTCAATGCAACTGATCAAATATTTCAAATACCAGAATTGAATATGTAATTATAGAGATGAAGTGACGAGAATACAATGATGCCGACAACAGCTCCGTTGTTTCGAAGGGCTAAGGACGTAACGAAATCCGGGCAGCGATAGAAACAAGGACAACCTGAAGTGCAGGAAGAGAGTAGGCGATGGGTTTGCCATCTGCCAGCATCCCACATAAATTGACTTTTCATTCCAAAATGCATATCACCACATTATCCCCATCGGCAATGAAAACAAATTAAGATGTAGGTATACTCACCTCTGTAGTGGAATTGAATAAAGTTAGTGTATAACTTCACTGATTAGTTCGATTTCAATCACTAGGAAGGAATTAGTCACCCACAATTCAAATCCTACAAAGTCTTTATCATAATCACCGTAGAAGAGACACTAAAGTCTTTCAACTATTACTTCCGTCAAATTCGATGTACAAATGATGTGGGTGGCCTTACTTATAGATAAATAATATTAGAGTCTTACCCTTGTAAGGATCTGAATCGGATACATCCTTATTTAGTTAGGATTAGCTTTCAGTTTATCTTACTAAAAAATAAACATGAATTTGACAATTTCCTCAAATTGGGCCCTATAGCATTATGATCGATGGTGGAAGCCATTCAAATCTTCTCTGAGCTACAAATTAAAAGAAGTACAAGAACAGATATATGATTGTGTTTCTGCAAGGGCCAAGATCTGAATCCTTGGCAGAGATATTTTAGAATGTGCTGTTTGCATGGATCTGTAGCAGTGTAAGATGGAATTAAGTAAAAATATAATGACACTTTTGTTTGGCAATGATGGTGAGGAGTGTGTTCCGTGATTACAATTGTGGTCCAAACATAGAAAGTCTTGGGTCATTTCGGCCCCCAACCAAGCTCTCATACCATTGTTGGGCCCTACGGGCCCCCAAAGAGACTTGCAATAAGTGCATCTTTCTTAATCTAAAAGTTAACTCTAAGAATAAAGTTTTCCCATTAGCCTATATACAAGTTACCAACGTCATCTACGACTAATGTAGGATAAACCCAATAACAACTCCCCTTCGCATATCGGGCGTCCCCGAAACCAACTGCCTTCCAACTCCCCTCCCCTCTTTTAAATCACCTTGTCAAACTCCCCTCACTTTTAAATCATCAAGTGGAACCCAACTCCTCCCCTCTTTTAAATCACCTTGTCAAACTCCCTTCCTTTTAAATCATCAAGTGGAACTCATGAAGAAAACTCTGACAATTGATGTAGGCAAACACCAAGCAAACACCAAACCTCCCAAGATTGCAACTTGGCTCTGATACCACTGTTTGGCCCTTTGGGCCCCAAAAATGGACTTGCAATAGGTATCACTAGTCTCTCTTAATCTAAAAGTTAATTGAAAGAATAAGGTTTTCCCATTAGCCTATATATAAGTCAATAACATCATATATGACCGATGTGGGATCAACCAACAGAAAGAACAAAGAAATGTTGGACATTGGAGCTATAGTGAATCCAAATGATGGCCACCAAGGAATAGAAGAATTTGGCCCCGTCGAATTGGACTAAATGGGCATTTGGTGGTAAAAAAAGATTTCTATATGTAAGCAATCACTTAACAAGCTATTGTAAAATTCAACTCTCCACAGGATCATACATAAATCCTTGTTTGATTCTCTGGTACACCAGAAATTAGAATTAGTGGGCTTCATTGTCAAAAAACATTTGGAAACAAACTTTGAAAAACCACAAATTAAAATCATTTTTAACAATGACCTTAGTTAAACTAATTTGGTCACATACGTATATGCTTTTTATCTCACCAACACTAAGAATGACAATCGGTTGAGTTTGGCCAAGTATTCCATAAACTAGGCCTACCATTTAAACTAAACGTAAAAACCAAACTCAATTATTTACCATTTAATTTTTTACCTTATATGGTCAGGTATAAATAGGTATCCATTTAACTATTCAAGTTATATTTTTGGGAAAAAAATTAATGAAGTTATATAATAATAATAATAATAATAATAATAATACATGTTCTAAAAAGTGAAGCTAAGTAAAATAAATATCTTATAAATGGGATATTTTATAATTATATTGATAAATTATCTTTATATTTAAAATTACAATTTAAAAATTGGGAATTGAGTACTAGGTACCTATGTCTTCCAAACCAAACCCTATTATATATTGATTATGCAAAATTTTGTCTCTTCTAAACCAAACACTATTATTAATTATTCAAAACTTTTCTAGTAGTTTGATTGTGTCGAGTACCCTATGTAACCATACCAAAAGGCTCCCCTAACCTACACCTTTAATCTATAAAAATGCATTATTTCTTTTGATGGTTCTCCTTAACATGAATTTTATTTTGTTTTTGTTTTTTTTTCATTGATACAAAAATGTATCATCAGTGTACAATCAAGGTAGAAAACAAGTCTTCAACTTTGAAATGTTTGCATCTGCGATATAATTGTAAAAATTGGAATCGAACATTGAATCGGATTGGAATGGAGTGATTTAATTGGACCGATTTATCAAAAATCGGGCAGGAATCGATTCACTAGAATCGTCAAAATCGGTCATTGATCTGCTCCTTGTCCTCCTCCCCTATCTCTGCCACCGCTAGGCTGCCCCCGCCAGTGCACACCCCAATGTCCCCCAACCGCCCCGGCCCAATCTCCTCACCGCTCGGCCCGGTCTCCCCTGCCCAGTCTCACACTACCACCCAATCCCCGGAAATAGGTCGCATCCACCGGTGGCAATAATACTAGGTTGTAACCCTCTTCCAAGAGGTACAACCCGATCTTGGATTCCTGTTGTCATCATTAGCTATTGCTACAATCGGTGGAAGTGGAGGCATTTGTTGTTGTTGTGGGTCCATGGCTTCTTCTTCTATTGCTTCTTGTGCTCTTCTCCAGCGGCACACAAGTTTCTCAAAGTCCTTTCAATCTCTGGATCATAAGAAAACAAGGGTGACCGCACTAATCTATGCATAAACAAATGATAACAAGGAAGAAGACAATGATATAGTATTTTTTTTCTTTTTTTATTAAATCAGACACTAAAATCTAAAAATAAAAGAAAACACTAAAAATTCTAATCCTAAATTAACTTAAAAAATTCGATCTCCCCAGCAACGGCGCCAAAAACTTGTTCGAATATTTTTAGTGACATGCAAGTATACATGGTCGAAACAAGTAATATAATGATAAATTCGAGTATCGTTCCCACAGAGAGATGAATTTCCTTAAATTAATTAAAGAACATCAAATTAAGAGCAAACAAAATAATTGACTTAACTAAATCTAAATAATAACTTTAAATAAAAGAGAAGTTAAAATGATAAAACTCGTTCTAGAGTCGAATTTCCCTTAACATGAATTCAATCTTCATCAAATCTTACTCTTATCCTTTTATTCCCTCGGATTGTCGATCTAGGATAATTATATGACATGGTGGCTCCCACTCCTTCATGCTTCTATTATTTTGCCTCAATTTCTACCTCCCAGTGATAATTGATTAATCAACAAAATAATGCATTAAGATTTGCCTTACAATCGCATACGGTGTTGTGTATCTTCCGACCACAATGACAAACAAGTCAAAAGACTCGTCGTATGATGAATTATCAATGACTAATCTAATTAATTTCTCCCGAAATCTAATTAAACCTCATGATCTAAGATATAGGCGATCAATCTATTCTTAGCATTTAGAACATGATAATTCAAACGATCCGATTGAATAAAAGAGTAAGAGCTTGAAATAAATTCAATTAAATCATGTTAAGTTCCATTCTTCTCTAGAACGAAATAAAAGACTACTCCATAATAAAAATAGAAAATAATATAAAGAAAACTAATTTTTATTATGAAAGAAAAAGAAATTACAAACACTAAAAATATTTTCTTTCACTAAATTGCTAAGCCAAAAGTTGAGATATGATCAACAACAAATGACCACCCCTTTATATAGAAGTGGAGATATAAGAATTCGAAGAGGGTGTTCACAAATCGACGTAGTCTAATTAATTATGATGTCGCTTCAAGTTTCCAACTCCTCGACTCCATTGAACACCATAACTTGTAGCCATTGGGTGGGGCCAAGTGTCATGACCATTCAATTCCAAAGCTTAATTTATTCATCTTTTTCTGCATTGAAACACCAAAATTAAGCATATCTAATAAAATATTAATTAACACCAAAAAATAAAGTAAAATATCACTTAATTAATAATGTTTATACTCAGAAAGTACAAAATCATATTAAAAACATGGGTAAATATTATATATTTTAAACACTTAACACTGTCCTCCGCCACTTCGCCGAGCCCTCGCCCCGTCTCCTCCTCTGAGCTTGAATCGGCTTGGATCAGTCAAAATCGGGCAATTCGTGGTCCAATTTTTTTAAAAGACCGATTTGCCCCAATTTTAACCCGGTTTTTTTACCAAGCAGAGTTAAATCGGCCGGCCGATTTTTGCATCTATGGTCTGCAGTTTATAGTTGTGAATTTCTGCATGAGTTATGTCAGCATTGAGACGAAATTGGGATGCAAGAATAATTATATATGGATAATATCCCTTAAACTGTGTGTCACATTTGCAATGAGACATTTATGTTGGCAAAATATCAAAAGCAAGTATCGAGACGTAGCTTATTCTTTCTTTAGCATAGGCCACTTTCTGTGGCAAATGTTGGTTACTAATTTTCACATAAATTATACTAAGTGTTTGGCGCTGGTAGGGATGGGGTGGGATGTGGATCCCATACATCTACAACCATATCCAATCCGAATTCGAAAAATACAAACCCAAATCCAATTCGAAATCGAAAGTTACACCTATTTTGTTTACCTGGTATTCAATCTGAATCTGCTAAATCCGTATTTGTATCTAAGCCAATTAAATAAAATAAAATAAATAATATAAATTTTAATATAATGTAAGAAAATATTATTTTAAATATTTTAAATTATAACATTATAAAATATCAATGATTCGGATTGGATACAAATCGGATCACTCTAAACATGTATATGATCTAAATGTTTAGGATATATTATATATTCAAAAAATTTAAACCGGATCCATCCAAAAATTATTTCTGATCAAACAACGATATATATAGCATGGATATTGATGGGATTTACGGATATTGGATATGCACACAACTCTAGGGATTAGCATTGGTTCAATAGACCAAATTGACCAAATTGAATTAAATTAATTACATTTGGCACCAAAATTTGTAACGGAAACTGAACCAAATTACCCCCAAAATCAAACCAAACAGATCAAAATTGTGAGACCCTAGACCTGGTCAGGAATTTACTTAATGAATTTTTACAATTTCATGTATGTAGTTGCAACCGAAATGTTGGTTATTAGGTTGAGTTCAAAGTTTGTGTTTAACTTTTGGCGTCCATTGAATTAAATTTAAGTCAAATAAATTTTCTTAGAGAAAACGGTCTGATTTATCCTCTTTGTGATGGGTAAAATGAAGGAAGGTGACCCTATCTCTCACTCTCATGTGGTTTTCTCCCTCTTAACTTGGTTTTTGTGTGGCAGCTTCTTCTTTCCTCCAGTCTTCCTTGCTAATGGCTAGGGTTTTGGTAATTCTTTGTTTTCCATCAATATTAAGTATTCTATTAATCATACACATAATTTTTTATTACTTAGGATATCATACATGTATGCATTGTAATTGTTGTGGATGAGATCTGATTTGTAGAGTTCTTTGAATAAGAATCTACGTGGATTCATAGTGATATTTGATGATGAATGGTTATCTTGACAAAGAACTCGAAAGATTTAAATTCTTGTACATGAATTGTGATTTAATATATGGAGAATTCTCACAAAATATAAGAGTACATATAAATTATGGAGTTTATATGATGTATTGGTGTAAGTATGTGTGATATAATCATTAAATAACTTTAAGACTGATAATTAGATTATTTATTCGAGTTAGATCAACTTTAGTTATAAATTTCTTAAAATTTATACTTTAAAGTTAGATTTGATAAAAATAGTTAATCTGATGAAAATCTATCTTGTGTATGTATAAAATCATTATATGAATTTGTTAGTATAAAAAGAATCAAACTTGATTGATGTATGCACAAAAAAGGTATGAAATTAGTAAATTTTAAAAAGTGCTAAAAGATGCAGAATGCTCTAGTGCAATGTTCGAATCGTTGGGCAAGTATGACAACTACATTTGGGGGAAGGGCAGAACGCCCAAGCACAAGGAAACTGAACACCCAAGCGTTCAGGCACTTTTAAGTTAATGCCCGAGCGCCTAGGTAGTTTTGTGAGTTAATTAATTAAGATGTAAATTAATTAATTATTAATATTTAATTCTATGATTATAATTATTTGATATTATTAATGAGTTGATATGTCATATATATTCTTTTTGAGTGCTTAAACTCAAGGGTGAGAATATATTTATTTTAAAAAGCGATGATTGTGTATGTATGCATGACATATTATCATTTTCGTATTTGGTATATAGTTTTGTGAGTAATGTGTATTGATTGGTGTCATTTATGTATTGTTTGAGAGCTAGTCAAGGAGGAAGATAAAGCCTAAGGATTGAGGCAAATGTAACCTTTATGATATTAAATGAATACCAGTTGTCATTGATAGTCACAATATTGACGTTACAGAAGACACATTACAATTCATTAACCTAATTTTCAACCGTGATGTAAAGCTCATCACACTATAGTGTAAGGCTCACTATAAGATATAAAAGGTCCCGAAGTCTAAAGGATAAGGAGTAGTTTAGTATCTACTCTAAGACCAAAGTTTGCGTGAGAAGAAAGGTCTACTATCTCCTTTAAGAAAAAGTAATATTTATGATCATAAATGGTAACCACTCTACTAGAACAAGGGTTAGAAACAAATCCATATATTTTAGTTGCTTTATTTAAATTAGTTAATTTGGTTATACAGATTTAGTAATTTTATTACTAATGCATAATCGACTCTGCAATTAGAACAGTTGGGACGAGAGCCTTTATAGGACAGGAGTTCGAGTGGATGGACTATATGTTATCTTCATTATTAGACTTTTTCTTATTATTAAATTATATTTTTATGACTTAGAACATTATATTGCATGGTAGTAGTACATGGTTAGGTTTATGAGATTTGAATAGTTATTATTGAGCATACTATTAGTTTCTTTTTAATTTCTAATAAATGTGGTTATTGCCTTATTAATAATTATTGCTTTAAATAAGCATCTTATACAACTTATTTAATTTTTCTAATAATCCAAACTTATTCTTTTATTAGGGTTTGAGTTTGTATGTTTTGTAACCCCCAGCTCGTGTTGGGTTTTCTGGGCGTGGTGTTACGAAAATATTGTGGTTTGGTAACTAAATAACTGAATTTCATAATAAATTGTAAAAAAATAAATTTATTTGATTATTTAATAAAAATTATTATATCAATTTTGTAAACATAACCATTTAATAAGTTATTCTAAATGTATATATTATATTAAACAAATAAAAATTCATCACAAAGATATTATAATGTTATGATAATTAATATAAAATATAGGTTTCATAATCTTTTTAAAAAATTTATTTATTTCAATTTATTCAGTTTGGTTGGGTTCAATTTAAAACCAAAATATTAATATGGATATCAATTTATCTACAATCTAACCAAAACCCGAACCGAGTTAGTTCGAAGCCGAACCAAATTAATAATTCGGTTTCAACTCGTTTGATTTTCATCGAATTGATCACCCATACTTAGAAAGCAAAAAATAATTAATTTTTATCATACATGTATTCATTATGGCCAAGATAAGTGTCAATTTAAAAAGGGGGTACCCAATTAACTTTGGTTCAGTATATTTATATTTTCGTGAATACAACAATATATTATATATTATAGCGGGACGGATTTGTTTTGCTCTGTCGCGTTTGGGCTTCTACCGTGGTTACTGTTGGCTCAGATTAACATTACATTAACTTAATGATAAACTCGGAAACTACTGTCACGTCGGCAACTACTTTCCCGTCGACTACTTGCGCCGCCTCAAGGCCATCGCCGTCTCCACTCCTTCCTCTTCTTCGCCATATCCACCATATTCATCCTTGCAGTCAAAATCCACATCTACACGGGCTGATCCCTCCTTTTCTCTCTACACCAAACCATTGTGATGTCTTTTATGTATGTTGCTCCTGAGTGCTCTCATGCATGATTGATTGCATGCTTAACATAATGATAAACTCAAAAAACAAATACTACCCGTCCCAAAAAAATTATACATGTTTGAAGAGATAAATTTAGGAAAAGTAGATCATATACTTTAGGGACTCTTCAATTACACTAAAAAGATAAACCATTGGTTAAGATAAAGATTAGAACCCTTCTATTCATAATTTCATGGTAATAACGATCATGACCGAATCCCCTCTTGAGGTCGTCATCCTTCTTTAAGTGTTCTCATGTACAACAATTCCATTTTTAATTATGTGTTTCAGCTAGAGCATATTGTAATATACATATATAATTTGATTTACTTATCACTGCTATATGTCTTTGATGTTGCCATCATTCATAGACCCTTTATCATCAAAGCATCAATGCGAACTTTTTATTCTAACAGCGAATGGGAGGTATGCGCCTTCCATCGGCCTTTCTAATTTTTACATGACTAATGTATTATTGACTTTAATATTAGCATCAAAATTCTCATGTGCTATTTGGAGTTGTATTTATGTTTCTGATAAATTATGATAAGATGTATTAGTTTCCAGCTTTCTATAGTTTTATACTTCTCATTACAAGTTGCAATTTTTTTATTTTTTTAAAAAATAGTTTTAATTTTAACTTGAAGTTTTAAAATAAATTGACGTTTTTAAAATGGTTCTGAAGTGGGCTTTTATTTTGAATTGCTTAACAAATAAAATTTAATTGTGTAAATGTTATAGCCCTTTTAGGGGTATGTTTTTCAACCAAAATTTTAACACTTTCACAATTTAACCATGAAGTCATATAGACTTTTGGTTAACAACAAAAATAATTATAATTAATTTTTAAACAATCAAGGTAATTTTAATTAGTTAATTGTTTAAATTATGTTTTTAAATTATGGATTTTCAGCCTTAATTTTTTGTATATGATTGGCTTTCAAATTTTAATTTGGATCTTTATTTATATTACTATGTACAAATTTTAATTTTCAATTTGCCGTTCTATTTTAAAATATTAAATCATATTTTTAAATAATGTTTTAGTTTTTAATTTACATTCTAGATTAATGTGGGTTCCTAAAAAATAATTGCTCTACAATAAAATATTTTTCTCAATTAATTATTTCTTAAATAATTATAAAAAAGATTCATTCCAAAATATGCGAGAAGTGGAAGAGACTAATTAATTTTCAAACAACTAAATATATAATATGAAAATTAAAATATAAATCTAAGTTTAAATTTTAAGGGTGTCCCCCGCATTGCACGGGTTTTACACTAGTTGTATAAATACGACAATTGAAAGTTCTAGTCGATATAATTGGCTAAGGGCCAAGGCCAATGCATGTGCTCCCTTAATTGGCATGTTTGCCACCTACAGGGAACGTTTTCCAGCCACACGAGGCGTGTTAAAAGATCGAAGACGCAGGCATAAACCACCGAACCACAGTAGCCGACGGCACCTCATGAGATGTCCAAGCCCCGTATGGTTTTTCAGTTCCGTAAGCTACAATTTAGTTTGAAGCAAATCAAAATACAAATAAAATAATATATTACTTAAAATAATAAACAAAATATTAATTTAATTTTAAATTTTTTGTTTAAATATTAATAAATATTAATTTAAATTTTATAATTGATGAATGGATTAATAGTATACATCTCATATATAAAATTAAAATTATTTTATAAAAAACATGATAATACTTCAGATTTACATGATGATAATTATTTTATTAAATTTTATGACAATAAATATCATTTTTATTGTACTAATATAAATATAAAGTACTTATTTAGTCATATCTAAAGCAAAATTAAGAAGTAGTATCTTTTAAAAATAAAATAATTATTATATATCTTATAAAAAATTATAAAAACGCATAAAATATATAAATTTTAAAAGAGTTAATAAAAGTCAATTAAAAATAGAGAAAACAAAAAATTATAAGAGGAAGAGAAAGGATATCATTTATTTTTATTTTTTCAATATAAATTATAAAAAATAGTTAAATTCACCTAAAAATAAATTAAAAAATATATAGATGAGACATTTGATCATTTTAGAGTGGAGTAAGTTTTTTATTTTATAAATCTTAAAAAAAGTAAAAAATATTATTTTGAACTATATCTAATGTATATCATTAGGGTAGCTAAACGAGCGAGCGAGCCGAGCGCACCTTGTGCTCCAACTCGACTCAAATAACTCGAAGTTTATTCGAACTCGACTCGAGATCGAACGAGTTTCGAGCATGTATGCTCGAAATTGACTCAAATAATTCTGATACTGTTCGAGTTTGACTCGAGCACAAATACACTTAAACTATTAAATTTTAAGAGCTCTACTCGAAACCAGTATATTTGTGAGCTCTATACCAACTCGTTTGTGAGCTCAAAACCAACTTATTTATAAGCTCGAAGGTAGATCATTTTGGAGAAAAATGTACATTTATAAAAATTAAAAATTAATAAAATAGTCTATCATAGTCACAATTCGGGTGGTTTTTTGGCAACTCTTGTTGGTGTTGGCTACCGCCTGGATGGCGGTGGTATGGGGTACCGTTGGCACCGAGCTCGGTCAGCCTGACGCATCTACGACGTTGACAAGGTTGGCAGAGGTGGCGGCTCGCCAGAAAAAGGGCAAAATAGGGGCAGTAGCTGGTGGAGTAACGAGATCCGGCTAGGATGGGCGGCGCTAGGCTCCACTTCGGTCGGGGAAGGTCGACGACGAGAGGCGACTCTGAGGCGGCAATTGGATGGCGTGGCGACGCTCACAACGGCGACTACAGGATGGCAGGTCGCGGCAGAGTCTTTGCATTGTGGAGGCCGGGTGATGGTCGGACGGCGGGGGCAATGGTCAGCGATGCTCTGGCGATGACCGGCGGCATCGATCGGCGGTGATGCAGCGACCGGAGGCGGCGTTGGCGACGGATAAGGAGGGTAGTGACAAGGGTTTGGAGGAATGAGAAGTGTCGAGGGTGCGGGGAAGAAATGGGTTGGCGGCGATATCGTAAATAAAAGTTGATTCGTATGTCGACTCGAGTTAAAAATAATAATTAACTCTAAATAAATCCTAAACAAAATCCATAAAATAGGAGAAAATCCAATAAAATATAATACATACTATAATACCACAATGACATATTCTATAACTAATAACCCACCTAGATTGCCCTATAACGCATCCTAATACATTATTCGAACTAAAAATAATTCTAAGATCAAATACATAAAAAAACATACTGTATTCTTTCATATACTCTAATAACTTATTTCTCATCATCTTTCTGATGTTATAATCATATACTAAGGTACACTTGACCCTCATCGATTATAACTCACAGGCCGGCCTCGGCTCAACATGTCGGTTCTTGAAACTGATTCGATTCGAATCAACGAATGAACCGACTACTTCACTAATGTAAAACTCTGACTTGAATCATGGGTTTTATGCATGAGCTTATTAATGGATGTTAGATCATGTAAGAACCTGATTATAGGCATAATATTTTTGTAAATGTATTTTTATATATGTATTTTTGTCTTCGTAATGTAAATCTTTTAGTTATCTTATCCATGTTTTTGATAGTTCGTCTCTTATATAAGTTATAGCATGTATAATTTGTTAACCTTATGATTTTAATTGATTAAGCCATAATAAACAATTAAATTGTTGTGGCAAAGATTTTTGACAAGTAGCAAACTCATGTTAATTAACATTGGTTTTTGTTCTTTTATTATAGTAAAATTATTTTTTATAATTTATATTAATAGTCAATAATAAGATTTATTTACAATTTTAAATGTATTTTGAGTAGACAAGTGATATTATATATATTATTATATTATATTATCAGAGTTCGAGTTCGAGTTATAACCGAGTCGAGTCAAGTCGAATAATATCTTACTCAAACTCAATTTGTAGAATTTGAGTTCGAGTCGAGTTCAAGCTCGAACATTTAAATGTCGAATTTTGAATCGAGTTGAGTTAAGTCAAACGCCAAATACTTATGTGCTAATTAGCTCCATTAACAACCCTATATAACCTTATATATCATATCGGCCTCTTCAAAATCCAATATATATCCGCCGTATCCCAGCCTGGTTGGCAAAGTTCGGTGAAAGACACATTCCAACTTCCAAATCTAGAATAGCAATCCATTCGTTCATATTAAATGAACTATCATGTCGGTCGATCCGATCCATTAAAGATGCTAAAGAGACGCACTATGAAACAATCGAGCAACTTGGGTGGGTTCGGAATGATCAGACCTCCGCATCTTACACCCTAATAAGATACAAATGGACAGAGCCAGCCAAGCCTTGCCAACCACAATTCACTATTTTGTAATACATAGCCACTATGCTGTGAAAATAAATAAATAAAAAACCAGAGCCGTTATCATATAACACAATCAACCTATGGCCAATACTAATTTTCCTTTAAGGTGGCTGCCAACCAAAGGAAACTGTGGCCAGGGCGAGGATTTGAAGATAAAGATGATAAGCAATGATACCGTTTTTTATTCATATAAAATGCTATTATACATGTTGACGCATGAAAAACTTTCCCATTCATGTCACCTTTAAAACAAATTTTGTCAGATCAAAGGTCTGAAAAGCAAGTTTACATAATTATAATCACCTGTGGCGAAAACCCAACAGTTAAAAACAGCTGTCTACTATCCATGTTTTTGATGACTGCGAAGTACAAGTAAAACAGAAAAATAGGAAAGCCACCATTTTAGCTTCAACTTAAAAAGCAAATAATTCTAAGAAGATTTCAACAAAATCGAGGATAAAAGGACTATTTGACTGTGAACCCTACTCAAAGATTAAAATGATAATGCCAAACTAATTTTTGATGGGTAATTTTTTTATTTCGCAAGACACAAGCCACCATCAAACTATACAAAACTTCAAAAGACTATCAGATATTGCCGTTGTTGCAATTACTTTCCTTGGCATATATAGCCTAAAATAAGCATAAAAGGCCACCATCAAACCACCCAATGGGGTCACATGCCAATGTCCATTGTTGCAGAAAGAACTATCAACCACAACGACCACAAGAAACATGCCAATTCAAACAGCTAAAGATTGTGGTCCATGGTCCAGACACACAAAAGAAGATGAAATATTCACGCAACTAAAGTCAACTCTTCAAAAAGAAAACTAATGTTAATCTAGTTAGTAACCGAAGCTTGTGCCTTTTGAAAAAATGGGGATCATACTTTGCAACTCCATACACAAGAATTCCTTTGAAAATGAAAAGAAGATGAAAAACCCAGAACGAAATTCAAATCTAAAAGTATGCCCAGGCTTGAGCCTGTTGATTATAATGTTGTTATCACCCCCAGCAATTCACTACACACAAGAACTTCCTGTAAAAATGAGAAGAAGATTCATAAGAATTATAACAAATTGTGTTGCTGTAATCAATCCTTTCACCAATATATTGATGCCAAATAGTCACCACCATTGATGGACAAGAACCCCACTGTCTCTGAGCGAAGTGAACAGACCCAGGCATTGGTCATACGTTTTCTGGTACTTGGAGCTCCTCTCCCCAGGGCAGCATTTCTGCCACCGGCTGTAATGGCATTCCAGAAACAGCTCATCAATCAAGCAAATGGCCCCTGTCTCGAACAATCTCGGTATCAGATCAAACTCTGTTCCTTCCACATCCATCTTCATCACCACAAAGTCCTTCTCAGACACGGTACTCTTTAACCACGCGGCAAAATCAAACCCAGGAATACTATCAACTTGCACATCCGACGCCGACGCGGCGGCCTCCAATGGCCGAATCCGCCCCATTCCCCGGCTGCCCACCTTCTCATCATGACTCTGTCCAGGGTCACGGTTGATCTCAAAGAACAGCGTTTCATTCCGCACCCACGCCGCATATGGAAGCAGTGTCACCTTCTTCTTTCTAAGGTACTGGCTATGGAAGGCCTTATCTGCCTCAATGGCATAGATATCAAAGGTTCGGTTCTGCTTCGGATATTGCTTTCTGAACCAACTGCCAATGCTAGAGCCATAGCTCCTAGCTCCAACATCCACATAAACATATCTCCTCTTAAAGCTAATATCGACCATGTTCGGAAGGTACTTGATGTTCTGTATGTTCCTTTTCAATGTAACCCATGGCTTCAATGGCTCTTGCGCAATCAGCGCCTCCGCTCTACCCACCAATTGTCGCTTGTGCTCCGGCGCGACTGTACCACATCTACTGGTCATGCTTCGACCACTATCGCCGGCTCCCATTTTCGCCATTACAAGCTCACGAATTGAGGGAGAAGAAGGATCAGGGGTTGCGATTTGCCGCGCCCGGACAAGGCGGCCGCAATGGAAGAGGTTGACAAGGGAGGTCTGGCTGTATGTATCTTTGGCCGAGGCCGTGTGTACAACGAGAACCCCTTGGGGCTTCATGGTCCGGCATACCTCGCCTGCAAGTGCGTCGGCTGCGGCGGAGGAGAGACGGTCGGCCGCACCCAGGAATACAAAATCGAAGGTATCATTGCCGAAGGGGCGGCGGGAGGAAACTACAAGCGGCGGCGCCGCTTTCTTGGAGACGCCGACTGCATCCGCCACGCCGATTTCGCGGAGGGCGAAGACGTCCTGTCCAGCGGGCGACTCGGCGCACAAGGCCTTGGAGGAGGGGAAAGGAAGCCCTCGGCGGCGAGGTCATGGAAAACGGAGGAGAAGTAGTCCACGCCCTTGCGCCACTCCTTGCTGCTCCAGAGGCGGCGGAGCTCGGCGGTGTCTCCGGCGCCGCCGGCGCGGGCGAAGGACTTGGTGGAGTCGACGGCGGCGTTGCGGAGGTTGGCTGAGGTGGGGAAGAAACAGAAGTCGGAAGCGGCGCAGGTCTCCCCACGGATAGTGACCACGTACGCAAACCGGAGGACGAAAAACAACACGCCCAGCACCAACGCCCTGACCAGGAGGGTGCGAGCAGATCCCACTTTGGGAGAGAACTCCATCAAAGAAACAATAGAGATCACAAC
Organism: Piper betle; assembly: GCA_033002965.1. NCBI lineage: Eukaryota > Viridiplantae > Streptophyta > Magnoliopsida > Piperales > Piperaceae > Piper > Piper betle. Next base: position 42,784 of record JAURVB010007854.1, on the reverse strand, counting down.
GGCAAAATAAGGAGAAAGATATAAGAAAAAAAAATACTAGCGAGAGCAGAATCGGAAGGAGGTGTGGTTGGCTCCGACGAGTAGAGGGGCGGGGCGGGGGCGGAGGGAGAGGGGGAGATGGTTGAAGGGGAAGGACATTGGGGTGGCCGGCGAGTGGAGGGCACCGCCCTTCGTCGCGAGAGGAAGGGAGAGAGCAGCGATGGGCAGGTTCGTTACTTTTGCGATTATACAGGGCTGACGTGTTTGGAATGGGTTGCGCATTAGCCCCTAATTTAAGGGGAAGAATCAGTTTTTCGGTTTTCCCGAGTGTGAAAGTAAAGCTAAATGTAACCGTTTTCTCGGCTTTAGATTATAGATTATTATTATTGTCGATGTAATCAAGCCACCAATTAATACAGTTTTCCACCGTTTCATAAATCGAACCCCTTGATTAAAGGCGGTTACATTCTTTTGTAGTTCTGTTTCATACATAATCTAATGTATTTAATGCAGCAAATTTATTTATAAAACCACATATTGAAGAAAATAATACATGGTTATATACTTAATAGGCATGAGAATGTGCTGACACCTGATGGCACGCACACACACACGGAGTACGCGGAGTGAGCCGACAACTTTCATCTTCCAAACGCGGTTCATTCACCGTGAACCAGACTCAGAATACCGCCTACGTTGATTTCTCTTATTTAAGTGTTGTGGATAGTGGAGAATAAAATAATAATAAATAAATAAAATGTTTTTAAGCAAGTGTAAAATAAAGTGCGTAGCCTTTCGCAATCTTTTTACACATATATGGGCATCTACATTCCTAAATTTGAGAACGCTATAAATTACAAAAAAAACAGGATTTTGAAATGATTATAATATTAGTTGATAAAAAAACAAGAAAAAAAAGAGGCAGCTAAGTTGGACAGGACGATAATGCCGGAGATTATCCAGAAACTTCTATTCATCAAAATTAGATGAAAGCATCCCTCCAAACTTCTGGATCGGACCACCGGTTAGATGTATGACACATTAGATGTTGTATAAGAGTAAGATTAATAAAAACTATTAGTATCTTCAAGTAGTGTAATGGTTAATGATATCTCCACCACCATTAATGTTACTTACTGCCTTCACTTTGGCTTCACTTTCCCATGTGGTTTCTTGACGATAGCCACATGTATTTGCAAACGAAAGTAGTCAAAATCTCCCATCTTCCGGTGCTGAACTTCTTTTTTTTAACTTATTTTTCCATTTGCTGGATAAGGGGTAATCTTTATTAAAGCTATTTATTGGCAAAAATATCAAGTATAATTAACAATAAAAGAGGGAAAATGTCTAATATCTTCACTTAAGTTGGGATTAAGTTTCATAGTTTAAAAAATATTTTTTTAAAAAAATGAGTTGAACCAAAAGAGAACCCTGGCTGCTGCAATAAGGCTGTTGCTGGCCACTACCGATTGAGGCCGCTATCTCACAACCCAAATTCTCGTCAACTTACAAATTGAATTGAGTTGCATCTAACAAAATAAATAAAAAATAAAAAAATAAAAATATACAAGGATACATTGGCAAACAACAAAAATAGATTAAGTTCATAACTTTTTGAGCAAATACTATTTTTCATGCATATGAAAGTCATTTTTGGCAGCCCATGTTATAGGAACATTCAATCGAACAAGCTCATCTTTTTCATTGCCTTCATTTCTTTCATCACTTATTATTGATTACCATTCATCTATAGCTCTATCTATGGAGTAAAATATGATTAACATTGATTGGATTATAATCTTGAGCATTTCTCTTAAGGTGTTCTTGTCTAAGTCTCATGTTGTAATGCACAAAAACCAATTGATCTAACTTTTGTTGTTTGTGTTCATTTTGCTTATTGTGTAGATTTGATCAAATGCACTTAATTTCTTTCATATCTAAAAGATGTGAGAAAATTGGATGTGTGGAAATTTGAATGGCTAACTATTGGAGACTAGGCGTGTCAATTCCACGTGACTCCCAACATGACACCACATACAATAAGGTAAAAAATGATTAATGGTTAAAGGAAGATAAGATAAATTTCATATCTCAACAAGATAAAAAAATTATTATGAACGAAGAGTGATATTCAATGTATCCACTAATTAGGGTAGTAAATGAGTTTTTATTAGTTGTTTATGAGTTATTTATGTTAAGTTAGTAAGTCGTTCTCTTGATTATGTGTGGCAAAGTCTAAATATGTGAGTCATACCTATAAACCACTATTGATAATTCAATACAACCTAATATTTGATTTGCAAGCTAATTTTTCATCCAACAAAGTAGAAGTACGTTTGTTCATAGAGAGTTCTACCTTCCTCAAACTCTTCGAATATTTCCATTCTCTTCTTTCGTTATCTTCGTCATGACTCCATACAAGAGTTTTCATTGCCGTGGCGTTGGAAGAGGTCAAAAGTTACTTATGACTCCCCAAGACCATAAAAAAGTATTATCATCGATGTCACATCATGCTTCTTGTTGCTTCAATCAGAAGTTGCTAAATTATCATTGGGCCAAAGCAAATTGCAAGAATCATTAGTTCAACAATCGACACAACTCCTAGTGATTCGATCAATGTGACAAGATTTGGTACTACAGGGAGGGGGATCTAGGGTTTTAGTACACGATCAGGTGAGACCTCCTAAAGAAGTGATTCGAAATCTTAGGGCACCACAAATTGAGGAAGGTTACAATGAATTTGTTTTGATTGCAAAGATTTCTAAATTAAACTTTCCTCAATATGATGGTTCTTTTGATCCCCTATCTTGGATATGTCAATTAGAACGATATTTGGAAGTGTACTATGTATCTGAAAAGAGAATGCTCAATTGTGGTACCAATCAATTACTAAGGATTATCTCATTCTGAATTAGGAGGAGTTCAAGAAGCATCTATACAATAGGTTTGGACCGTCAAAATTTGACAAATACTTCATGTACTTAATTAATTTGAAGCAAACAAGATATATTCAGGGATATCAAGTAAATTTTTTTAGGGCATTGGTTCATTGTAGACAATTATCATAAGAACAAAGGATTACATGCTTCTTAGTAGGATTGAAAGAGCATATTAAGTTAGATGTCATAGCTAAAGAACCTAAGGATATATAGAAAACAACAACGTATGGGAAGTTATTTGTGTCAAAGGACTACTCAATTTATCACACTTCTCATGTTAGCAATGAACAATATTAAGTTGTGCATAATGATCAGATGCTTCAAAAGAGTATAGAACCCTCTCCCACACCAGTGGAAAGAAAAATGAATCCGAAGCAATTGCAAGAAAAATATATATATAAAGGTTGTGTTATCATCGTGATAAGAAATACACTATGTGTCATCTTTGCAAGAAATTGTTCCAAATTCAATTGCTATGGGAAGATGATACACGAGAAGTGGATATTAGTGAACCTATGATTGAAGTAGTGGAGATAGATTCTCATGCACTAGAAATTTTCTTTCATGCCATATTAGGGTCAACCATCTCTCACACAATGAGGTTATTAGACAGGATTAAAAAATAAAATCAGTGGTAGTACTACTGAAATCTAGGAGTTCGCATAACTTTTTAAGTGTCAAGTTGGCTAGAAAGCTCAACTTACCTATCCAACAAAAACAAAATATAAGAGTAATGGCGAACAAGGGGTAATGTATGGTATGTACAAGTATGTGTTTTGCATTACAATTGCAACTCGAGAATTATGAGTTATGGTCTGATTTCTACCTATTGGCATTGATGTTGTTTTGGGAATTTCATGGCTGCAAACTTTGGGACCTATCCTATGGGGATTTGCTGCATTGTCCATGTCATTCATGGTTAAAGGATAGACCTTTCCATAATCTATAATTATCTTCATCCAAGTAGCTGTCTCAATCCCTGTTGCATGATGGCAAGGGGTGTGCTGTTGTAGCTGCAACTCCATTCAGCTGAAATAAAAAGTTTCCCAACAAATAATTTATCCAACAAGAATTAGCAAAGACAGATAGATAAATTGCTCCAGCTGTTTCTTCATATTTTCCAAGTGTCGAGTGGATTACCATCCCATAGATCTCAAATCACGAGATACCAATGTTTCTCGAATCGATGCCCATAGCAATAAGGGCTTGCCGTTATCATCATTTTCAAAGCTAGAAATAGGTTAAGGAACTATTGAACACGGATATAAAATGGCCAATTACAAGTCCACACTCTTCACTAGTGTTGATTGTCGAAAAAAAGGATAGAAGATAAGGAAAGTACTCTAGCTACTTAGGTACATGGTTCATAGTTGCACAAATATTTTTAGATGTCATTACCAACTTCTGTGGGCAACGTCATATGAATGAAGACTGATATTGAATGTATCTACTAATAAGGATAGTAGGTTGTATATTGAGTCAACGAGTCTTTTCTGATCTATTTATAAGTTATTTATGTTGAGTCAATAAGTCATTCTCGTGGTTATGTGTGGGAAAACATAAATAGGTGAGTCCTATTTGTAAACCACTATTGAAAATTCAATACAACATTCTATTGGTTTAATCTACACGCTAATTCTTCATCCGAAAAAGTTGGATTACGCTTGTTCATAGAAAGTTCTACCTTCCTTGAACTCTTCGAGCATCCCCATTCTCTTCTTTCATTGTCTTTGTCACGACTCCAGACAAGAGTCTTTGTTGTCGTGGTGTTGATATAGGTTAAGAGTTACTAATGGATCCCCAAGATAATAACAGAATTCTCTAAGATAACACGATTGATTTTTTCACGTCCACAAATTGTTATTTCGGTTCCAAAATCTTCATGTTTAAAAGGATTAATCTAATAAATAACAAAACATGCAATTTAATCCATGCGTAATACACAACAAATATAAAAATTTAGGAATACAATATGTACAAGTTAAAAATTACTTCATCAATAACTTTAATTTAATCATCAATGTCTTTCCCTAGGATTGTAGTTACTTTTGTAATTCACACCGAATACTTGGATTATTTAAGACTTGTGGCCAATAGCTGTATAGCTGGGTTTAAAAAATAAGTTGCACAATGCATTAGAGAATCAACTGATTTGTTCAGTTTTCATCAATAATCTCTCAATATTCATATAGTCAGATGTTTTATTATCACTTGCTTCAATAATCTCAACCTTTGCCTTAATGATCCCATCATAGACATACACTATCGATTGCATGGTCTCTCCATCAACTTTATCTAATAACTGACTAAATGAGCTATTATATTTGTATACTTTGCTCAACTTCTTGACCTTCATCGGTTAGTAAAAATTTAAAAGTCCCTCATTCTTCTAACAATATAAATTTCTTTAGCTCTTCTCTTCAAAAAATAAAAATAGTTGAAATATTGTATAAAAAATAAAACTTGGAATAAAGGCTTCTAGAATGATACCATATATTTGAATTACATAATTAATTTATTGTTGTTTCTATTCTAATGCATTGCGCAAGTGGGCGCATCGAACAAGTAATAAAGTGATGAGTGAATATCGTTCCCATGAAGATTTGATGCCTTAGCCTTTCTTATTACTCTAAGTTATTGAACCAACTATCTAACTATAGTAAGGATGAAAATAGATATCACAAATGAAAGATGACACAAACAATAAAGAATTTAAACTATCTCAATAAGAAATCAATGCAAGGGCATAAAACTTGTAAGAACAAATATCTAATATGCTAATATAGATAATCCGTAAATCAAAATAGCAAAGTTCTTTCAATCAAATGATAGATGTGAGATGGTTAACTTAACTTAGTTTACTTTGTAAAGTAAAATTACTAGTCCTATCTAATCGCTTATAATGTGAGTCAATATCCGAGAAAACAATAATAATTGTAAAGGGTTTCCGCTACTTATTACAATTTACTGCCCTGGCCTTATTCCACATTGTTGTGTAAACAAGTCCTGGTTGATGCATAATGATCAATTCCATCATATGGATGTTTACGACTCTAATATAATCATACAATCAGAATCTTAAACTACTTCATTGAAAGACATCATCGACCAGCCTATTCGTATTTTACTCATAGAAGAGTTAGCTACTCTCTTGTAGCATTAAGAACAAATATGAAATAATCAACAATCACGTACAAGAAGATAGATAATAACACTTTACATTATATTGCTATTAAGATCTATTGTTCGTCGTAGATCTATACAAAATTATCCCATGAAAGATTTACAAAACATCATTAAACATATCAAGAAAACAACACAATAATAAGAAGAAGATGAAAGAGACAATCCAAATTGGGATCATTATTGACCTGGCATGGTTCTTCTCCCGACTACGTCTGCTTCCTTGTAGCTTGATTGCATGTCTTCTTCTTCTCAAACTATTGGAACTTCTCCTTCCTATAGATTAGTAGGTTGAAGAACTCAAGACTCTCAGGTGTGGAGAAGAAGATGTGGGTGAAGAAAGGAGATCTCTTTCAAGTGAGTGAAGATGTATATTTATAACAAGTTTGTAGTAAATATCTTGGTAATTATTAGCAACTTCTTAGCATCTTCCATGAAGCTTCCTCATGGCAAAAGTGTGTGGAGTGTTGTGGAAATAATTATTGTACACATGTAAGGAATGATGCTTACTTGCGTGACATGGTACTCATCCCTTGGTATTAGTGAAGTTGGCAAGATTATCCATCAAAACCCATCATTAGCTCAAATAAATTAATTGGATAAGTTGTACTTTGGAGATATTCCTGGATGCTTCTTAGCACCTTCCTTAAAGCTTCCTACTCTCCTAATACATATGAAATATTCTCCTATTAATCATTAGCATTAGGTGAGTGTATTCCTTTCTTATTCATCAAGGTGCCCCATCCAATGAATCAAAGTTGTGGATCTACCCAGGTTAGGTAGATTTGTCCCCCAGTCAAAAGCATATGTAAAATTCATAGAATTGCAAGCCTATCAAGTGCAAAAATGTTCCCTAGTTGGCAACTTTCACAAGTGGTTCATCCTGCGATTAGTGTGTACAAAGTTCACTCCTACTTGTGTGTGTGTTTGTACAAATCCTATTTTGCAAGAAAAATCATAATGGCTAAAAAATAAATTAGAAAATGTAGGATTTAGTGTAGATGTTGCCATCATCCATTTATGAGTCTTCTTCCTCCTTTGAAGTGGGTTGCGCATGACTAGGATTTACTAACTTCTTCATAATCTAGATTTCACACTTCTTTGCAAAAGACAATACTTACTCAAAATCATAATTGAACAAGCTAATAATTCTAACCTTGTTTGTATTCTTGAAAATTCATATTTCCTAACAAAATCGATAGAGAATGATGTTAGGGCATGGAAATTGTGCATGAAAATTACAGAAATAATACTCTGTTTAAGAATTATCATCATTTATACTCTCAATGAGGATAAAGTTAGTAGAAAAATGACTTGTTGCAAGTCTTAGAATATCTCTATCTCTTTTTAATTTTCTCATCCAACTAAACACCTACTATGATTATATGTGCATTTTGTCACTATTTTGGCTTTGGTTATATGATCACCAATTTGTTTTCTCTTTCTCAATAGTTTCAATTATCAAGTTAATATAATGAACATCACAAATAGGCCAAAACAAATGCTTTTCATCATATCTTTCCTCCATTATGTAATTTGAAGCATAGCTGGAACAATATTATCCCCACCAACTTTATGAACAATTTCATCTAGTAATTTGAATAAATTTTTAGAACTTTTAATGTAAGGTCCTCAAATTATTTAGTCCATCCAACTAGTTAGTCTCACATTAAATACTGACCAACGTAAGATATAGTATATTAGTGAGAATGGTTCTAACAATCTTCAATTTTCACTAATCGCTTTTGAAGAAATGATTAGGCTCATCAATTTCCACTAATTGAGGTGGGTAATTATATAGAGTATTAAAGCTAACTCGAGGTTGTGTTGTATGATGGGGGTCTATTTAGATGTAGATTCATATTAGACTTAGGAGTCATAGAAAGAAATTTCAGAGATAAAATTTTCTTATGGTAGGTGGAATATAATATCTCCTAATAAGTTATTCCAACATCCAATATCTATCAGGATAAGATTTAGTAGTCTATCAGTAAGGATGATGCTTACAATCATCCACTTCAGTGAACCAAGTTTCAAAAATGAATAGGCCCATCATTGCATTAAATCACTTAATAGGCATAAATTAATTTTGAGAATATAATACCTAAAAAACATAGAAAAAGTACATTTGAATAAAATTTGAGGCTAATAAATATAGAATATGTAAATATCAAAAAATATCAAACCTACTAGACATATAAAACAAGGAAAATTTTTTCGTGCTTTCCTTTCTAGGTTTTCCATCCATCAGACTTTATGGTGCAACACATTATAGGCTAAGAATGTTTCAACCCTCGAAGATATTCATTAATTAAGTATATTGACCTCTGATTTCAAAAGTGGACATGATAACTTATATTTGATAAGTATCAGGGGTCTAAGTGTAGGGCTATACCTAGCAATTGCTTCACAAGCTTTAGCAAAAAATATAAAATTTGTTGCATTAAAGGGAATTGTGGGATGATAAAACCATCTAGCAGTGGCCACACATACATGTTTGCGAGCATCTTTAATCAAAGTAATACAGAAGAAAGGTTGACATGCATTTGGTTGCTTCAATCTTTTTGATGGTTCTTGACCATAATATTCATCATTGATGTCGATGTTACCAAATTTGCCCCCTACATCTCTCAATGTTTCCATATTTTCGTCTTGACTTGGCTTCCTTGACTAGTATGGAAGACAACAAATATAGTAGAGAAGCTTTGGAAATGACTAGTGGATTAGAGGTATAAGTAATTAGAAGAAGTAGAAGATTTATGAAAGTCGCAACACTAGTGCGATGGAGGAAGAAAAATATTATTGAGTGCCACGGAGCTGGAAGTGAATGCCTCAACATTGGTGTGGGATATAATTAGAAAACTCCAATTTTTCTACACCGACTTCCACAAGGAAAACCCAATCACTTCTACCTATAAAAGGCTTATTTATGCATGAAGTGGAGAGAGTTTTTCACAAATATTCTTCGTTCTTTTGGAGACTCCTCTCAAGAGTTTTGGTTTTCTCAAGGTAGATTCTTGAATAAGAGATTGAAGATTCAAGACAAGAGGAAGAGAAATTGTTTTAAAGATTGAATCATAAGAGTTCTTTTCTTTTCCTTTGTTTGGGTTTTATTGTATATTATTATTATTATGAATCTTTCAAATACTCTTGTTTTGGGCTTATTTTCTTATCATATGGAGTAGATAGTTTATGTTAGTGAGTAGATGGATCTTTAACTAATGACTTGATATTTTATATTAGTTGATGTTTATATTGTCATTTTTCCATGAGAGTTATGTTTTATTGTGTTTAATACTTTTATTTATTTGATTAATTGTTAATGCATTGTGAGGTTTCAAAAAGAGAAGCTATGCTAAATAATTAATGGAATGATAAATTGATTACGCTCTATCTGTGGGTGATTTATAAAATATATCCATAAATTGAATGTGATTAGTTTGAATAAAAGTCGTTGGATATTTATGTGGTCTGTTTGAATCTTAGACATAATAAGAGGGTTTAAATATAATAAATTTATAGATTTTAATGTGCCTTCATTGAAGTTAATGGAGAATAGACCCGAGTAAGGATATTTGAAGTTGGTTGATTTTAAGATAGTTAATTAGACCCGAATATGAATAGTTAAACAATTTGAGTTCCACTGACTCATGGGAAGTAATAATTAAATTTATTTGATATAAATATCTTGCAAATATTTGGTTTAAGTGAAATTGAATCTCTAGCATATTATTCATATATTGAGAAAATCCAATTCTTAGATTAGATCTTGCTATCTTTTTATTTTGATTTTAGACTTTATTTTAGATTAGAATTTAGTTAGAAAAAAATCCAAAAGTTGTTATTTTCTTGCTTTAGATAGTTTAATTTATTATTTTAATCAAGTAAATAACTATTCTTATTGGGATCAATACTCTATTTATCATTTTATTACTTAATCATGACTGGTACACTTGCCAAGTATATTAAATTCATTTTAGTACCCACGACAGCTTATGTTTCCTCAGCTTCTCAATCCTTGCACCATGCCCTAGCCTCATCCAATCGCATCTTTGGCTGCCAAACCTTTAACTGAAGCTTAGCTGAAGTCCTCCTTTGCTCAGTGCCATGTCATCTTAGGTTCCTTGTAGCACTTCCATTGTCGAACTTTGAACCAAAGATTAGGGGAATAATCTCCTTCAAGCTTCACTAAACTTATGTGATCTACCAAACTCACGATCAGTTGTCGAAGCTTCACCGAAGGTTCCACATGTGTTGATTTCGGTTTGCCTTATCAGCCCTAGTATTGTCGACAACCACTTTGGCCGTTGAACCCTCAACAAAAGGTTAGCCAAAGTCTGACACTATAAAGCTCTTGATCAAACCTCAGGTCTTTGGTAGCTGAACCCCTAACTGAAGGTTAAACTCCATTCTTCCTTGGCTTGCACCTCATGTCTTCCATTGACCAAGTCCTGACCAATGTGTAGCCAAAGTATACACCAAATCAAAACTTCCTTTGAATCTTCAATCTCTATTTCTTTCCTTGGTTGCGTGGTACTTCTTCTTAACTTAGAGTCTTTATGATTTTGATTCCTTTGATGTTGCATAGACTCCTATGTTTGTACTTAGAGATTTTTGAGTTATTATCTCACCAAAACAAGGTTCAACACTTTCAACGACACCTTTTGATGAAAACAACTCCAATGTGTTGTAAACTCTTTAAGTACTTGGTGTCAATCCTCATGAAGCATTCCTTGACCTTACCATGTTGATCTTCAATTCTTTAATTCTTCAAGTTGTTCCTTCGAAGCACATGCATCTTCATTACTCCAACTTTACACAAGAGGTTAGTTCAAAACAATGCAAGATGTCATGATAAAATATTTTGTCAATGACGATTATGTCGTGCAACCTATGGCCAATAAGGGATTGACATCCTAAAATAATTTAATCATTCTCATTAATTGATCATTGCAATTTCAAGCCCATGAAATGACTATACTCACCCCTACTTATGAGTATACTCCCTTTAGACATGTACCTATTACACGTGTAAAACTTGGGTCGTTTGCCCGAGGGTTTTGAGTCAGTTCGGTCTTGACCTAGATTGGGTTACTTGGGTCCGACCCTTCTTACCGTGGTTCGAGTATGGTATGATGTATATCCGACCAACCTTAGCCTCCTTCGGTGCTCAGTATGCCTATTTGGACACTACACACCCGACCTTTTTATGTTTAGTTCGGTCGAATCGAGTATAGATAGATGTTAGGGCCATGTCTCGAGGTTGTTTTGATTGCTTGCTCTGTGTCTTGAATCCCTTTCGAACCATCCAAGCCCCCATGGGACTCCCAGCATGTTCCTCAACGTTGTCCTGGCCAATTTAGGGGGAAAATCCTAAGTTTTAGGTTTTGGGCCAACCCATACTTTATTAAGTATGACACCCATACCTCTTTAGGTGTGACACCTTACCTATGACATCACCAAGCCATGCCTTTGGTGGTTAGGAGCTTTCCCACTTTTTTTCAAACCCCCTCTCCTTCCCCTTTTTCACTCATTTCCTCATCTCCACCAATCTTTTTCCTTCCTCCTTGGCTTATCCTTTTCATCTCCAGGCCTTCCGCACCTCTCCAATCCCCTCCTAGCCAAGCCTAGATACCTAGGGTCGTAGGTCCTAGAATAGGAATCCCGAAAAGACCTCCTCTTGGTCCCCTTTGAGGTAAAGGTCTCCCGTTTCCATCTCTCCCCATCATTGTATGTTACTATTTGCTTATATGTGTTCTTATTTACGTTTATTTTCTATTTTCCACATGTATCTCTTTGTGTTAGGAGTCATTAGGACTTGGAATCATTTTATTTTCTTATGTATAAAAATAGATTTGCAATTTTTATTGCATGGATGTTGTGTGTATGCACTGATTTGCTATAAAAATCATATCATGCTTTTAGATATGATTTTTGCATGATTCTTATATTATTACACTCAGCACAATCCGGTCTACACTCTTTATGTTGATTACATCGCCTGTTATGATATGTATAAGCATGTATTGGCTAAAGATGGAAGCTTTCATGTTCCCTGTGACTTGGCTGCTTATTTCCCCAATTTTTACACCATGATGTAGGTTGCTAGTGATGTCCATTATTTGTATTCATGTTGATCTATGTATTTAATTACTCCTTTAAAATGTTTACACTAAAATAACCATTTAAAGGGCATGAACAAAACCCCTAATTGATTAGTGTGCTCACAATGTTGTATGTCTGCTTTGTCATGATCTTAGATTGTGCTCCATAGAGAGCTAACTAAAAGTGGTTAATAAAATCTATAAAAATTAAATAAGGACTCCCTAACTGTCTAATGAAATGATATAAGTTTTTGTATTAATTAAAAAATTATTTAGATAGTTAGCTTAATCGAATTTTCAGGAGTGAGAAAGAATATAGGGTGAAACCTAGTTCTTTCAACTCTAGATGTAAAATCCAAAACCCTAGTAAAAGGGTAATGGAATTGTAGGAAATTTCCCCACACCTTAGGTTTTGTCCTTATAACACTATATTTCAATTTGGGAGCATTTGGCTCAATCTATCTAAAGTTAGGATTTTCCCAAGCCCAATAAGTCCACCCAGCTCTAGAAATGACTTGGCTAGTACTTTCCACTCCTGAGCCACTTAGGCCCAAATCCTTAATGTTTCAACAAGAGATTTTACTGGACTCAAACCCACTATATTGGATAACTACACCCACTTACCCAGGCCTATTTGGAGTTTCCAAGCCCATGGGCGATACTTAGCAAAATTGGTGTGTGGCCTAAGAACACTGTTCCCAGTACCTTAGCCCGATCTTAGTGGGCCTTGTTTACCATGTTGGCCCATGGATCAAAAATTGGTAAACTTTCCACCAAAGACTTAGAATGTCGAAGCCCACTAGTTTACTGTTTTGCCCATTTGGACATCATTTGGCCATTACAAAAAATCGTTCGATTAAGTCCATTCGGTTAAACCTAAGTGTTAAGCTTTTCCCACTAAGTGTACATGTAACCCTAAACCCTAATTAATCTACCTAACAGAGTTTTACTCTTGATTAAGTGTCTTTTAAGCTGTACATGTGTGGAGGCTTTGCCTCGATATGTGTGTTGATATGTTTCGAGTCTAATTCGGTTCCATCTTGGTGCTAGGATACGTGGGTGACCTTGTCGATCTAGGACGCATAGCTTTACTCATGTATATCCATAGGACTCCTTTGCTTCTCCTTTGCTTGACTCCGTGAGTGTCGAATTTAATTGTGTTTTAGACAGAGGATGACATTAGCAGTGTTTTATTGGAACACTCCAATGTCGGGCCATTTAGCTATAATTTTTCCACAAGTTTAACAAAACTTTAAGGTATACATCCCTTGATGATTTTTGAAAGAAAAACTGTAGACATATTATTATATAAGTCCCTACCCAAGCCTAATAAGTATATGTATGAGGGTAAACGGTTTTACGATATGAGAGATCTATATGACAATTATGAATCACACCAATATTCCTTCAAACCCTGAGGTAGTGCGAGGGTACTATGTAACACATTACATTTTTGAAATTTATGGCGCTAACTTAACTATTACTTTGCTACCTGAGTACTACGGGTGTTATATGGACGTTGTAAGGGCGTAAGCTTGTTCTGCATAAGTATAAATACTTGTCGTGCTTACATGCCGACTCTTTTAATAAGTTGCATTGCTTATTGTCCATGTGAGGCTTCTTAATCTTTCTAAGCTCTTGTGTGTGATGGAATACTCATTTGCTAGTATTATTTTATTGGTAGTTATTTTAGATAAGTAATCAATTTGTTTGATTAGTAACATTTTTCTAACATTTGTTTGCGCACGTGTGTTTAATATTTTATTATTATATGTGGAGTAGATAAACTTTGGGCCATCGTATGCAAGGACTATAAACCTCAGAGTGCTAGACCATGACGAGGAGTGTGGTAGGAAGAGCGTACAGGTCTTGTCGCATGAAGAACCCGCATGCAGATTGGGTGTTAGGGTATGAGGCCTTAGCATCCGATGATGCTTCCGTTTCAAATTTCCCTTGTGGGGTATGTGAAATAGGTAACCATGATCCAGTGTTTAATATTCCTTACTCATCCATATTAAGTAAATCAAAATTTCTAATCCAATCACTTCAACTAAGTATAAGAATTTAAGCATGTCACAACATCTAACATCTTAGTTGCATTAGGGGTGTTGCTTTCGTATAGCTCAAAGTGATAATTGCATTTCTAAAATCACCCTCTTAGTCACATGGGAGGTTCTATCTCTGGTGTAGCTCAGAGTACTCATATAGGAACTTTACGTGTAAGACCTGTCTTACGTAGTATGAACTTCACATGTATTCTATGTAAACCCAGTATAGTGTCTGTCTTAAGCCTTCCAGAGGGTTGAGATTTGCTTTTGTAAAGTCTATACGTGATAGCCCAACAAGTAGCTTTCCAACTTATAATATTATGGTTCGGTCCATCCCTTTGGGCCGAATTAGGGTGCTACAACACATATACACTATCCCCTAGAGTCATCTCAATAAAAGGTTCATTACAAGGAAGAGAGTTACGTTAACATATCTAGCACTCAACATCTCCTCCATGTCTGTGCATCTTCTATGTTTCATATCGAAGATGATAATTATCAAAACATGGACCTAACATAGGTGACAGTTAAGAGGTGGGTTTTTAGATGAAAACTTAGGTGAGGTGAAGGTGGGGGAGGAAGGTGAAGAAGTTGGTTTTCTTACTTTGCTTTTAATTAGAATTCTGAATACGAACTTAGGTGAGGTGATGGTAGAGGTGAAATGATGGCAGAAAGATGAGTTTTTAAGGTTAGGTGAAGGAGGGGGACGAAGAGGAAAAAGACGGGTTTCTTCTTGTACTTGTTAAGTGGGTTAATGAGTAAGAATTTAAGTGAAGTAAAGGTGGGGAAGGTGAGTTTCTTACTAATTGAGATTGGTGAAAGTGGGGTATGTGGGTTTACGAATAAAATTTTAGAAGAGATGAGGAAAGTAGTTAGGTGAGGTGAAGGTGGGGAAGGAAAGTGAGGAAGGTGGGTTTCTTACTATGTAGGAAGGAAGATGAGGAAGGTGGTTTTTGATGTGGAATGTGAGTTTCCTTGTGTGTTTATAAGTGATTTTCTACCATTTTACTCGGCAAATTCTTTTGTTGTAAGTGAGCTTATTAATAAGAACTTCGATGAAATGAAATAAGAATTTAGGTAAGGTGAATTTGGTGGAGGAAAGTGAGAAAGGTGAGTTTATTATTGCTGAGGGTGAAGGTGGGTTTTGGTAAGGGATGTGAGTTTTTTCCTAACTTTTCTCGTGCTTTCAAGTGGTTTTTTATCATATTCCTAAATGAGTTTCTGTATTGTAAGTGAGTTTATTTTGTTTCTCGCAAAGAAGCTAACTTTTTTGGTTTGTGAGGATGATTATTGGAATCCTCGAATAAAAATAAGAAAGTGGCACTCTTTTGGAGAAAAAATGGGCATGGAAAATTTTTTCCCTTCTTTGAATTCCTGCAATCTGATGCTTTAATATAATTATACCTCCCCACGTAGCAATTCCACAATAGTTGCACTTGACTTGATGTTTTCTGTTAAAAGGATACCTAGTTGCCAAGTTTGGTTTTAAGGCTTTTCTTGCAACGTTGCTTTGCCGTCATCAGCACATGGTCTGTTATTTTCTTGAGCCATCAACCAAAAGAACAAAATAAATAGAAAAAATTGGTAGAGAATTATTATACAATGACAAAAAATATAACAAATTTTTACTGCTTCAAAATAGCATCAAATTTTGATGTCACACACTTGGGTTCATATTTTTACTTCCTTTTAATCTAAAGATGTAAGCTTTTTAAAGTCATTAAATGATAACTCACTATGCAAAAGTATAGAACTCTACATTACATGACACAACGGTTGACATATTTTTAACTTGAAAAAACAAAGTTCACATAATTTGGATTAATAAAATTCTAAAAGGATAAAATTCTATCATAACATGACCAAAGTTTGATAAAACTATTTTCCTAACATGTCATGATAAAAAAAAGTTCATTGGTGGACATGGTCGTTTTTTTTTGAGAAAAGTTAGAAATGTGGCTTTTGTACTAGCCTCACTTTGGAAAAAAAACACATTAATAAATACTAGTTAGTTTTATGAGATATAAATGCCTATTGGAAAATAAAAGTACTATATGTTGGGTAAAAATGAGCATATGATACAAGTACATCCTATTCAAAAGAAAAGAAATCAAGTACAAAACTTTACAAGTGGTATCACATTACTTATGAAAAACAAAGATGCACGTTAGATAAAAGAGGGTATAAGAGGTTAATCAAACTCATCTTTCAAATTCTGACTATTTTATCTTCCAACTCTAACATACATTTTGCTAGGCTTGGTGTACTTTGTTAGGCTATAAAGTCATAGCCCCGCCTAAGAAGACGCCAAATTACAGCTTTTTATATAACTAAGGTAGGGTTTGAAAACTTAAATAACCGACATTGACAGAATACTTTTGAGCTGCCTCGTAGAGTCAATTGGGTCATTTCTGCAATTAACCAAACTTGAATTTCATTTGTTGCCAAGCCAAGTTAACTCAACGATTTTCAAGAGTTAGAAAGGAGCTTTTCGACTATTCTTTACATCTCATTTGCCTTTCCACTCATGGTTCATAAATTGCATATCATCACACTCTATATATACATATAGCAGCGCATAGGGCCGCTGGATCGAAATCCAGCGGCCCACCTGCCCCACCCCGTGATCCCCGACGACCCTGCCCACCACGCCCGCCTGCACCCACGCCCTGCCCGCCTCGCCCCTACGACCACCTGCCCGCCCACCCCCACGACCTGCCCCCCTCTACCGCAGCCCGCACCCAGCCTCCGCCCCTTTTTGGCAGGACCACCATTACCCCTTCTGCCGCGGCCGTCCTGCCGCCGTGGCCCCCCGCCCGCCGCCCCTACGACGACGACAACCACCCCCTCTGCCGCAACCCCCCTGCCAGCACCCAGCCACCGCCCTTGCCACCACCACCACCACCACCCCCGCCACTTTTGAGCAGCCTCGTAGAGTCAATTGAGTCATTTCTGCAATTAACCAAAGCTGAATTTCACTTGTTTCGAGCCAAGTTGACTCAACGATTTTCAAGAGTTAGAAAGGGTTTTCGACTATTCTTTACATCTCATTTGCATTTTCAACGATAATTGCATATCATCACATATATATATATATATATATATATATATATAGCAGGGCATGCATCATGGGCCGCTGGATCGAAATCCAGCGGTCTGAAGACACCCACCCCCCACCCGGCCGCGACCCGCCCACCTGCCTGCCCGCCCGCCCCCATGACCACTGGCCCGCCCACCCCCATGAACCCCCCTTTTTGGTAGGACCACCACTACCCCCTCCGTCGTGGCTGCCCCCCACCCCCCGCCCCCCCCCCCCCGCACCTGCTGCCCCCTACGACGAGCACAACCACCCCCTCCGCCGCAATCCCCCTGCCAGCACCCAACCACCGCCCCTGCCACCATGACCACCACCACCCCCGCCACCGCCCGCTACCGCGACTCAAGTCAAGTCAATAAAAAATTGACTCCGTCTCAACTTGAATCAATAAAAACTTGACTCTGTCTCAACTTGAGTCAAGTCAATAAAAAATTGACTCGGTCTCGACTACAGTAAAAAAAATTGACTCGGTCCCAACTCGAGTAAATAAAAACTTGACTTGGTCCCGACTGGAGTCAATATTATGAAAAAATGCGTCCTAACTCGGTTAACGGTTGTAAAATTAATCGTGCGATCAACTATAAATTGAAAAAATGGCATACTCTTACATATTCTGATAACATTTAAATTATGTTCATGAATTTGGAAACACATTAGAAGCAAAACACATGAGAGCCATGTCATTTAATTTTCTTCCACATGATGAATACAGGTACAAGCCATGAAAGATCATGCCCGTGAATAGACTACATATATACAATCCTTCTAGATTCGGAGCTATCATAGTCGTTCTGCATCATTGCTTTGAGATTTGCTATCACTGCATCGACGCCCCTGAATAGACTCCACGACTCCACTTTCAGATGGAACATTTTTTTGCCTACATATTTATAAACAAAACATGGAAAATAATCACATAAATTATATATAACAAAGATCAAAACAAGGGGTGTGTTAGGAAACATTACCGATGTGCTACAATTGCAGGGCAAGTGCGCTTATCATGCCCAGCTCCCTATTTATTGCAACCATGGCATAGTGTCACTGGGTCATTTCTAGTCTAAAATTTTTTGGCCAAAACCCTACCCATGCGGCGTATTCCTCCTAGGAACACCAGCCACACTGCCACGCGCAGCTGAGTACTGCTGTTTGTCACAGCACAATGAATGGTAGCGCCTCTCGTGAAGACTTGCACACCATGGTAGCCGCACACGCCCAACTTCCGATAGCGCTCAATGTGCGCACTGCCGGTACCGATCACCAATTCCAGAGTACGCAGCGGCACGCTGAACACACGCACCAAGATGCCCGTAGTATGTTTGCCCCAAGTACCGGTCACCCACACCTGGTACGCACCAGACTAGGAATCATGGCTTCCAAATACGACAAT
Source organism: Piper betle (assembly GCA_033002965.1). Classification (NCBI taxonomy): domain Eukaryota; kingdom Viridiplantae; phylum Streptophyta; class Magnoliopsida; order Piperales; family Piperaceae; genus Piper; species Piper betle. Next base: position 24,044 of record JAURVB010007854.1, on the reverse strand, counting down.
CACACTATTCAATTACAGGAATCCACCCAACCTTTATTCAATCAATAAACAAAGGATATTACAAGTAATCGCTCACCTTGACTACTTGCTAGTCGTGGACATGCAACCCCACGACCTCAGCCTCGCAACTCCCTAAGAGACTATCTCACAACCCCAAGGTCGACCCCCTGATCAACCCAATAACATGCACTAACCAGATGCAACGAGGTTGCTACAAAACCAGACGCGTACCTGACCCTAAAGGCAGACGCACAACCACACCAACCAGCAGTCGTCCACCAGGTATCCCTACCCGAACTCCACATAGAGGCTGCAGCAACACCCAGTGGTCTCCTTGCTCGATCAGGCTATTCTCCTCCACAAAGAATGTACGACGTCCAGATCTTCACAATTGCTCCGCCAATTGTCTTCTACTTCTTGTTGTGCCTTGTATTTTCTGAAGTCGTCTTCATCAAATACCCCAGATATGTTAGTTGCAACCGGATATTCTCCATATCCGCTGAAGGCCTTCTCTAGTCCAACACAGTGTCCAGATTTGCCTATGTTTATCTCCAAGACTTGTGTCGAAGTTATCTCCAATGAGTCACCACCGAACTCTCATTGGCACGTGGAGAAGATCATATATTCTCAAGATCTTACCCACAACGTTATCTACAATTTCTGGAATCCACCAATGCAGATAAACATGCCGGCTACATGGTCGAACCCTGCTGGTTCAACCCTGAGCCAACGCCCGATCAACCTCCCGTGCCAACCCCTAGCCACTATGTGCGCACCAAATATCGCACACGGTCCCTGCCCAACCACCTAGCCGCTACCGTGTCTGAATACCAGTATTTGTGTCGGCTTCACTCGTGCACCAGTCGCTGCACGCACCGCTCGCCACTAGTTGTGCCCACGCTCGCAAATCTCGCCCCAACGCGCTCCCACACGCTCGCTCGCGCGCAACATCTGCACCGCCCTCGCTCGCACGCTGGCCGCTGGCGCCCATTCACGCTGCTCACCCGTGCCGCTATTTGTAGCGCTATAACCCTCGGTACGCTGCAGCGTGCATGCACCAAACCCGCTCGGCACCATGCTCACTCCAAGCATCGACCAGACTCCTCGGCGCTGCTCGATCACACTTGATCGCACCCGACCACGGGTCTCGACACTGCTCGACCCATATCACGCACATGCTCGGTACTCACATAGGCACGCTCGGTCATGGTCACGACCTCGCTCCACCCATGCTCGGCACTGCTCGTCCACAGCTGCTGGTCACGCAACTGCCCCGAACCATCTTGAGGTTTCCTTAGCGCCATGTAGCGCTATGCTCGGTACCCACTGCCGACGCATATGCCGCTACACGTCACAGCACCAAGTCTCGGTCCATCCTTCAACCTCGGCACTTCCTTGCCTGCAACTATAACACTCATTAGCACTTGGTAAGTTGTTTCACCACACTGGCAGCATCAGCCACCCACTCCGGACTCGGGATGACTAGGGACAACCGCCAAACCCTAGCACCCTGAACGCCCTACAATCAACCCCGTAACACATAGCCTATCTTCTACCATATGGTCCACAACAAGCTCTTTACCTCTCTTCCATCTTTTACCACTTCCTTTTGTCTTTGATTGTGGCAGTCGATGTACTTGTATTCTATGATGTACTTGTATTCCATGATGTGGATTATCTACCACATCTTCTACCAATTTCTCTATCTATAAAAATTTTTGCTTGGTGAGGTCAAATTTCTCAGATGATGAATATTCCCGTTTGGCCCATCAATTAAATATACAGTGTAATTCTCCCCAATTAGAAAATAAAGTTTTGTTGCAATCACCATGAAGTTCCACTCCATCACCATCAAAAACAACTTCCTTTGCTATTTCAATTGTCCATCTCTTCATGATATAGAGTTGAGGAAAAATATCACGCTCATTCAATCTCAGTACATACAGCAAATACCTACATGAAATACCTTCACTTTCCAAAAGTTGACAACTACATGTGCATCTACTATCAACTTCTTTGTAAGTACCACGTGCAAATAACTCTTCATTATTTCTACAATATGTTACACCATACTGTTCAACATTCTCCCCATCTAATTTCTTATGAGATGAGCAACAAACCAAACTGTATTGTAGTTTTCTTGAAACTTATAAAATATTTTTCGAGTATAAACCTTTGCCATCTTACATTCCATCTTCAATGGAGTGACCAATTTGGGTCTTTTATATGAGTTTTCATAAGATTCTTTTGCCTCGTTCAATCTCTATCTTTTGATAACTCTCTCAAATCTATGTATAAACTCAACAAGGCTATTTTTTTGTTCACATACCTTGAGTAAAATGAGTTTTGAGATTCACTTCGTTGCGAACTTCTTATACCCACCAAAAATATACCTTTACTATATGCACGCACCCACGCATGACGAATTGCATATATGAATTTTAACCACTCATTTTCCACCACACAATTGTCTTTCATTATTTCAGTCCAGTGTGATTCAAATTCTTCTCTATTTTTTGTACCATAAATTAAACTATTGAATGTCTCATAAAACTCCCTTTTGTAAGCAATTGCACCTAATTTTTCACTCTCCTTCTTAAGGATATGCCAAATGCAAAGAAAATGATATGTTGAAGGAAATATCAATTTAATTACTTTATCTATTGCAGGATCTTGATCAGTAACAATTGCCCCTGGATGCCTTCCATCCATGCATTTCAAAAATGTTTCAAAGAACCACACAAACGACTTAGTCTTCTCATTACACAAAAAAACACATCTAAATGTTATTGCTTGTCTGTGGTGGTTTACTCCGGTTAATGGTGCAAAAACAAGTTCATATTTATTTGTATCATATGTTGTATCAAAAATCATCTCATTTGAGAAAAGCTAATAATTTTTTTTTCAATTCCATCAGCCCAAAAACAATGCTTCAATCTACCCTCATCATCAACTCCATAGCAATAAAAAAGGAGTCATTCATCTCTTTCATTTCCTCAAAATGTTCTATCAGTAATTGGGCATCAATTTCCTTTATCTTTTCTTTATTTTTTGTTTGGGCATTTCTAATATCTTTCTCTGTACAACCAATATTTTCAGGCCCACCTGCTTCAATTTTTGGCATAGACATTAATTGAGAAGTTTTTATATTAGCCTCTCCAAATGTATCAATTAAATTTCAGTGCACACTTGTAACATGCCTATGTGGAATAAGAAATTGAGTTTTTGATGGTGTAAGGAGTGCATGACTATGTCCTTCACACTGCATGACCTTCCATGTGCCCTCTGTAATTTTAGTTACCCTGATGTGTGCTTGACAATCTTCTCTAATTATAAGATGAGTTCTCTTTTTTCCTTTGTGGGGTATTTCTCTTTGTGCCTCATCTTCTTTCAAATGTCCTTTAGAACACACAAACACTTGAAACCATAACTCTTTTGTTTTCTTATGATAATTTGGACTATGTTTAAATACACCAAATCAAGCCATTTTTGAATAACTACTGTATAAGTTGAGTGCATCGTCCAGACAATCAAATTGCATTTCAACCTTCGGTTTGAACTCATCATCTTCAATAGGATAGAATGTTGTAATATGTTGGCCTAATTCTTCTTCATCATATCCTTTATCTTGAAGATTGTCCATTCTTAAAAAATACAAAATTTATAAAAACTAAGAATATTTTCAACTAAAATAGTCACAATAAACATTCTTTAATTAAGTCAAAGTACATTCAAAGGCTTAACTCTTACCTGATGCTCGTATTCAGTTGGATTTGTTCTTTGCTGACAGATGCAATTCTAGCCTCCTCGACTCCACTCACAAATATTTTTTACCTGAAAATATATTTTTTTACCAATAAAAACATAAGTACAAGAAATCAAGGCAACTGTTATGTCCTCACAAATTTTTATTTTCATTGTTTAGAAAATTCACTGTTTAATTTAATCAGATGATTATAAATGCTGTCAGTGAAGCCTATTAAAAATGAATTCAACAAAAATCCAATATCCTTAAAAAATAGCCCACCCTCGACGCGATGAGTTCAGTACGTCATGACGTTCAGGGGGGGGTGGGCGGTAGGGGACGGTGTGTGGGGGCAAGGAGCGGCGAGGGGGGGATGCCATGGTAGGGGGAGGAGCTGGGGGCCAGGGGGCTACGCAGGGGAGGGGGGTCCACAGGAGCGGGGGGCCGATGGGGCGAGCAGGGGCCGGCAGCTGGGGTTGGGGGTGGGTGGCAGGGATGTCCGAGGGAAGCAGCTGTGTGGTCCGGTGGTAGGGGGTAGCGGCGTTTTATAGCCATCGATGGGCGGGAGAGCAGGAGGGAGGGAGGGTGGGCGGGTGGGCAGGTGGGTCGAGGGGGTGTCAGTGGGCCGTTGGATATCGATCCAACGGCCCACGATGCATGCATACTGTGTGTGTGTGTGTATATATATATATATATATATATATATATATATAGGGCGAGTTTGCTATAATGCAGCACAACCATGTTGGTTGTGCTGTATTTTCCCAGCCATTAGATTAAATCCAATGGCTGGAATTAAAGTCGTCCCCTTCCTCTTCTTCCCTCCTACCTCATCTTCTTCATCGCCCATGTTTGACCGATTGCCACTGTTGCTCTCCCCCTCGCCGAACTCATCCTCAGAGACCTTCCTCATCGGCTTCATCATTGCCAACGTCGTCAACATCCGGTACTACTCCGGCACCGTCAACGGCCGGGAGGTGGTGGCCCTCGTCCGCAAGCCCCTCAACCCTCACAACGCCAACGCCATCAAGGTCTTGAATACCAGGTTGGAGCAGGTCGGCCACATCGATCGCGACGTCGCTACCGTCCTCGCCTAGGTCCCCGACCCCGGCCTCTCCGTCATCAAGGGTATTGTCCCCAAGCCCCCACCCAGCCGCTCTGCCTACCGCTTGCCCTGCCAAGTTCACATCTTTTCCTTCTTCGACTACATCGACGATGTCCGCAATGCCGTCGCCAACGGCAGCCTACAGCTGTACTCCTCCTCTAATCACGGGAGACGGTTGCGTGGAACGCCCCTGTCTCCGGCGTTTGATGTGAATCCTCTTGTAGCAACGACTCATGTGACGATTTATGCGAGACTAAATTGTTGGGTTTATCCTACATCGGTCGTAGAGGTTGTTGGTGACTTGTATATAAGCTAATGGGAAAGCCTTATTCCTTAAGTTAGCTTTTAGATTAAGAGAGGCCGTACACCTATTGTGAGTTTCCTTTGATTGTTTAAAGTCCCTATTAAGGGCCCGAAAGGTCCAACAGTGGTTTCGGAGCTTGGGTGGGGGCCGAAAGGGCCCAACATAAATGACATGGAGCTAGCTAGGAGGCTGTTTGATGAAATGCCTGTAAAGAACTTGGCTTCCTGGAATGAAATGATTTCAGTGTTTACATGTTTCATTAGTAGCTCTTTGTATCGGTGTTTACACGTTTGAGCAGTTTGTTTGGTCTTTTTTGGTGGAATCAGAGGACATGGTAGTTGGAAAGAACCATGCTTCGTGAAGGATCTTTGATGGTTCAATTTGGTGGAAGCAAGCTTTTTGATTGTCTTTTTGTGGACAAGCGCTAAAAAGAAGGGCTTTTTGATTCAACGAAGCCAACTATCCATATATTTTGGAAGTGTACTGCTTGTGGAAGTCTAGGTTTTGTTAGACAAAACAATGTGATTGATTATGTTAAATGGTTCTCTATATTCAAATGATAGAATGATTCTTGGCATATAAAAAATTAAATCGCTGCCATGAAGATGATCTAGCTTTTTTAGGATATGTGGCTGAATGAAACTAAACTATCCATGTCCGTGTTGTGTTTGATTGTCAAGTTTTTTATACATTGTCATAGGAACACCAAGTCACCGAAAGAAAGAGTAACCTGAGTCTATGTATGCCTTTGAGCTGATCTCCAGGTCTCAGGGTTTAAATCTTGCTAACTTATTTGAGAAGCAAATGGTATACTTTGGAGAGCCAAACTACTCCAGAAAATCTTGCTAACATGCACTTCAATTTAATTTATCTCAAGGAAATGTAAGAAAGAGCCAAACTACTCCAGAAAATTATGACTGCTAACATACCTGGCAAAAAGAACCAAGAATTATGTCATACAAATCAGTGAAAGTATGCAGGCCTTGTTATAGCAAGAACATTCTCAAATGGCAGTAATCTTCATCTTCAGCCCGGTACTGTGACATTTGAGGCTTTTTTGTGTTACAGCATAAATGTTACCTCTTGCCGCATACAACTTTTTCAAGTAATAGAAACAAGACCGAACCAACGAGCCAGCAAATTTCTAAGACTAATCCATCGCCTCCAACACAATATAGGGACAATGACCAAAACCAGATGAACCAACTCGCCACTCACTCAGCTGGCGTCGGGATCATGGCAGGTCTGCGAGTTCTGGGAATCGGAAACAGCCTTGGGAGAGACCAGCACCGGCCTCCTCGCGTTGAGGGGAATTGATCTTCAAATCAAGAAATTTTACGTCTATAACAATTTTGCCGGTGACGGGAGTGTCAATAGCGCACACAAAGTCGTCACTGCTCTTGAGCTGTATGTCTTCAACCTCTGCTTCAAAACAGGGGAATGAAAAGCATCAGAAATGCAAAATGACGCCAAACAAGAATGCAGAAAACAAGAGAGGCGAGAATTCAGAAGGTACCAGGATGTAGCACATAATGATTTTTCCCAGAAGGGAGGCTCTACCTGATGACTACCACCATCACCCTGTCGATCCAGAAGAAGCAATAGCCGAACATATTGGCTTACCATCATCATTGCACCTGTATTAAAGCACGTGAATACAAGAAAGACACAGGTTCCATCATAATAAGCTTCTGCAAAGTGAAAAGTTCAATTGTTCGGAGTCCATGGCTTTAGCTCAAGTCACAAATGTCATCTACACCTTATTATCCTCACTAAGCGCTAAGTAGAGTCTAAAACATGAATATTTATCACCAATTAATTGATTTCACATCTAAATTTGCCACAAAAAACCCATGCAAGTAGCTAATTGATAAGCAAGAAAACTAAAACATGTAAATTTATGAACATAGACACAGTTAAGAAAAACTTACAAATAGTAACTGAATTCGATCAAATCACCCAAAACCAACACTAACTGACCATGTCTAAATCCCAAAAAACCTAAATTCCCACAATTTACAAAATGATACCGCGGTTGTACCATACCAAAACAATTCATAGGCGGACATCAACAAACAAACACAGAAGCCAAAGAAAACAGAGGAGTTTTTCTCTTTGGCTGGTGAAAACAGAGGTGTTTGAAGCAGAAAACTACAGTGGATAGTTGATTTTGTGGCTATTCTCAACCCCACCTTGGTGTCTAAAGTGAAGCCAACGAAGTAATATTCAGTTCTAGGTGGAGTCCCACTAGAGTTCGACACCACTGTCGCCGGAAAAAATCAAGAAGTGGCTGGCCGGAGAAGGAGAAAACTGCTGTGTAGTGTTGATTTTGCGGCTGTTTTTTTACCAACGCCAGCCGTTCACAACCCAACCATGGCATCCAAAGTGAAGCCGACGAAGCAATCTTCGGATCTGTGTAAAGTCCCACCGGAGTTCGATGCTGTTGTCGCCGGAATTTTGAAAGAAATGACTGATCGGAGCAAGGAAAGAACAGAAAGTTGCAAAACTTGCAAACCTCCATCCAACCAGGTCAGGCCGCTTAGGGCCATACTGACACTGCCACCGAACTGTTCTCAACACCGTCAACAACCCTGATTCGAGATCCGCCGCCAAAAGAACCCCCGGTTGCCTGAAAAGTACAACAGGAGCGTTCGACCATCTTCCCGACCTCCGACCGACCGACGACCGGAGCCACCTTAGGACAAGCCGCCACCTCCAATCAATCGCCCTTGTCTCGGGGTACAAAACCAGATCAAGCCCTGCAACAATAAGCCACCACCTTCACAGAAAAACGGCAACAGATCGCGGCCAAAAGCCATCACCATCAACAGTTTCCGCCACCACTACCGCCCGCCGATCCCGACACAGACCGTAGGACCACCACCAATCCACTCAACAACTGAAGATCTACCGATCTAGGTGATCTCCTCTAGCCACCGCTACCGGGAATGCCATCTCTAGTACTGCCACCGACCACCACACTACCACCAAATCACTCATTGGTCGGAGATCTATAGTTCTGGGCGATCGCCCCTCGCCGTCGTTGCCAGGACCTCAATGTCGGCCTTGCACGGCAGCCGTAGTCGGGTCCGATGGGCCCGTTTATCTCTGATATTGTCCACGACCATGAGGAGTTGTCCATTGAACTGATCAAACCCTTGACCAGATCAGACCCACGACCACGTTTGTGACCCACCCACGACCCAGATTGGAACTAACACACCGCACACCACCCGCAGACCAGCGTACACAGAGGGAAAAGCAAGGCTGCATATAAGACCTGGCCCGGCCCAGCTTTTATTTGTTCTGAACCAACCCGAGGCGGTCTAGTTCAGTCAATTATCACTATAGAAATAACTTGAAGGCCTTCCCAACTTTGGATTGAAACAAAACTTGCTACCCCACTATTTTTAGACACTCCAAATGTAGTAGTGGGGTTATTTTGAAGATTTGAAGACGTGAAGGGGACGAGCTCTACACTAGAGTCAAAGTTATCAAAGGCGAGTTTATTTAAAGGCGGTGAAATTCACTATTTTGTGTAAAGTATAAAATCAAAGAAGAAATAGTAGATTGTGAGTACCAATCTCACTATGGACTGATTAGGGATTCGAGTTGAACCCTAAGGAACCACATAAAAATTTTTAGTGTATTTCCTTGCTCCCGTTGTTTTGTTTATTTTCTACATCGCACGGTTTCTATGCGGCCAAGGGTGCTTTTGGTCCTACCGAACTCACTCATTCAACTCGAAGCGAAGACTGAACCTCGTGGTGACAATCCCGTGCCCAAACACTCATATAAATGTTTCTCATATATATATATATTCTTCTAAGAATGTGCTGCACGTGTGATGCATTCATGTTTGCCATTGAATGACTATCAAATATTAGAAAACATCAACGACTTGCATAAAAGAAAGAAGTTTTTATTAGGTTTCTTTCCAATTCTACTCTTTGGTGTCACCCATTCTACAATTTTCACTGACCATTGAAAAGAAAAAATTCAAAAGCTAGCTGAAAAGTCTTTTTGATTGATTTGTACTTGATTTTTTAATTGCTTGAGTTATAGTTGTTTACATCTTCCGCTATTTTTTCCCATCTTGATCGTTTGGAAGGTAGTAAGGTTTGTTGAGATCTAATTTGTTTGATTTGTGATCTTATTAGTTTTCTCTTACATTATAACTCTTTACTTAGGAGCTCTCTATATTCTCAAGCTTTGTCACACAAGATAGTTATGTGGTCATATAGAGAAAATGATAAAGGTATAATTTTGAAAAAGGATGCAATGGTAAGACATCTAAAATTATTGAAAAATGTCTATTCGATTGATGAACGTAAGCAAAATCTTTTGTGCATAAATTAATTGTGTAATTCTGACAAAAAAGGTTGTGTTTGAATCATCTGCATATCAAATCTAAGATGATGACACAAAGAGGTGTTATTTTATGAAATAGGAATAATAATGTTTATGCGGTCAATAATAATGAGCTTGATGATTCTAAATTGCATGTCCTTTTGTGATTGATGATCAAACAAACTTGTGGCATTGAAGGGCCAATCTCATTGTTTTCCATAAGTTCATTAACTTGGGAAAGATCTTACTAAAATCTCTAACATAGTGCCTGTTCCATGTCCTCCATGTCAACAAAGAAAGCTGAAACTTGGATCTTGCAAAATCAAGAGCTATGTCTCTACTAATCAATGTTTAGAACTATTTCACATGGACTTGATTGGACTTGTACACAAATGGAGCTTGAGTAGAAATAAGTACATGTTTGTGATCAAAGATGATTAATCAAGATTTACTAGAGTCCTCTTCTTAGCTGATAAAAGTGAAACTCTCGAAGCCTTCCAAAAGCCTTAACAGAAGCTTAACAAGAACTTCTCAACACATTAGCGTGATTGAAAGAAAGAATAGGCCTCTAGTAGAAATAGGGAGAACACTTCTCAATGATCAAGAACTAATCACAAGTTTTGGGCCGAAGTTATCAACACATCAGGTTATATTTGCAATAGATGAATGGTAAGACCTATGCTTGGTTAAACCGCTTATGAGATCATTTATTGTAAATTACCTTCAATCTATCACTTTAGGATGTTTGGTTTAAAGTACTACATTTTAAAGCGCTAAAAACCAATTGCATAAATTTGACCCTAGAAACTCAAAATGGCCTATTGCTTGGGCTGCGGTCAAAATAACTCCTCATATATAATATATAATCCCGAGACTTGCCTGGTAGAGGTGTAAAACTCGGGCTTTTCCCCTAACGGTTTTAGTTTCGATTCAATTGCGACCCAAATCGAGTTGCATGCCTAGCCTTTTTCGCTCCATGCTTATGTATGGTATGTATGTACGAGTCACGACCTTGTCTCCCCTGATGTTTGGCACTACCTGGCTGGACACTACGTTATTTTGGCTTTTGTTTTCGGTTTACTTTTGAGTTGAGTCTAGTTAGGTCTAAGACCATGTCCCTTAGGAGTCCAGGGTATTTGCAGCACGTTTGAACCCTTTATGGATGATCCTAGCCCTTCCCGCAGCATGATTCTCGAGATCACCCCTGTCGCATTAGAGTGAAAACCCTAAGTGTGAGTAACTTGCGCTAATCACAAGGGCACCCTCCTAGTGCCCATGCACAGCCAAATTAGGGTCAGGTTTCAAGTATCAGGCACAAAGGGATTGGAATAGTGCCCTTGCACCCAAAATATGAATTTCCCTCCATTTTCTCATTGCGAAAAGGCGATGATGCGCGGTGCCCTTTCTCCAAGTTCTGGGCTGACATGCAGTTTAGTTCACGCCACCCAACCCTTAGTGCAGATAACCTGCGCTAATCACAAGGGCACCCTCCCAATGCCCATGCACCAGCCAAATTAGGGTTAGGGTTTCAAGTACGGGCACAAAGGGATTGGAATAGTGCCCTTGCAGCCAAAATATGAATTTCCCTCCATTTTCTCATGGAGCAAAGGCAATGTGCTGGTGCCCTTTCTCCAAGGTCTGGGCTCACATGCAGTTTAGATCACGCCACCCGACCGCATGCTTGTGATTTTTGGCATTTTGTGGTCCAATTGGCAGGGTGCCAGTGCAAAGGTGTTTGGAGACTGCCTTGGAAGTGGCCCTGTTTCCCTTTTCTATAAAATCCTCACTTCTCCACCCATTTCCCCTCATTTACTCCATTGCTCCATACTTCCTCTCTTACCCTCCCCTTTCCACTTCTTCCAAAGTCCCTCCAAGCCTTCCAAGGCCCTCTCCAAGACCCTAGGAATGGTAGCTCTTGGAGGGTAGGAAGTCCCAAAACAAATCCTTTGAGCCCTTATTGGGGTATCCACCTTCGCCTCATATCTGATGTGTCTATTTCTTTATTGTTGGGATGTATGTTTATTTTTATGATATTTTATTCATCTAGATATTTATCTTAGGAGCATTTTGACCTTAGTTTCATTGTATTTGAAGCTATATGAAAATATATATGAATTCTTGCCTTGTGTATGCTTACTATTTTGCATTGTTTTAGTGTGAAACTCATATCTCATGTTGTAGGGTGCTTTGGTGCATGATTTTAGTCTTTTGTGTCCATAAGAGCTATCTATACAACATTTATGTTTATCATGTCATTTGTTATGTTGTGTATAGGTATCTAGTGGTGCTAAACTTGGCTCAAAGTGGTAGCTTTAATAGTCACAGTGACATGGCTGCCCTTTTCCCCGATTTTTACACCGTGATGTAGGTAGCTTTTCATTTTGCTCCTTTGCATATTTATAGGTCATTATGTTGGCTTTCTCTTGTAAATATACCAAGCTAATCTAACCACTTAAACAACATGAAAAAATCCCCTAATGTTTGGTGTGGTTATTGTGTTGTCGATGTGCTATGCGCTACTCTGAGATTTGCTCCTTAATAAGGTAATTGATAGTTAATAATTTCTATAAACATGATGATTGAACTCACTAATTTTCAACTGGAAATCTGTAAGTTTTGGTGCTAATTAAAAATCATTTAGGAGTTTTGTAAAGATGGTTTTCCAAAGTGTTTAAGAATGCGGTGTCAAACCCAATTTCTTTAACTCTTGATGTAAAATCCAAAACCCTAGTTAAATGACAATGAAGCTGCACGCAATTTTGCCAACACCTTACGTCGTGTTCCTATAACACCATATCAAAAGTTAAGATCATTTTTCTCGATAGATATTATATTAGGACTTGTCTAAGCCCATTAGGTCCACCTAGCTCTAGAAACATCCTAGCCAATACATTCCAATTTTGAGTCCAATTAGGCTTCAATCCATGGATTTTGGATCTGCTTACCGCAAGCCCACAGTGTGGCTAACTATACCCACTTAGCATGCCCATTTGGAGTCTCCAAGCCAATGAATAACACTTAGTAAAATTAGTGTGAAGCCGAGGAAGACTATTCCCAGCACCTTAGCCCAATATTAGTGGGCCTTGTTTACTGAGTTGGCCCATGGGTAAGCACAGGGTAAATTATTCGCCCAACCCTTAGAGTGCCACGGCCCAATGGTCCAAATGTTCAGCCCATTTGAACATTCTTTGGCCGATATAAAATAGGGCCGGTCAAGTCTATTCGATTAAGCTTTAAGTTTAGACTTTTATAACTAAGTATACATTTAGCCCCAAACCTTAATTAAGGTACCTAATGAAGTTTAACACTCTTGTAAGTAAGTAATTAACTACTTAAGTGTTATATGTGTTGTGCATGTGTTGAGGCATTGCCTCGATGTACATATCAACGTCATTCAAATCTGATTCGGCTTCCATCTATATGCTAGGTTATGCGTGGTGAGCTCGTCGGTCTAGGATACAAAGCTTTACTCATCCAGGTGTATAGGACTCTCTTTTGCCTCACCTCTGATTGGCTCCTTGAGTATCGAGTTATAACCGAGCATTAATCCTAGAACAATGTCAGCGTCATTTTATCAGATCCCTCTAATGTCAGGCTATTTAGCTGTGCATTCCACAATTTAATAAAACTATAACGATGAGATCCCTTATTAGTTTTCAAACTAAAGATAAAAAATTTATTATGTATATCCCTCCCTAAGCCTATTATATAAGTACGCACAATTTTACAGATTTTACGAATAAGAGAGTTAGTGGTACGAGTATATGAATTGCACTTGTACTCATTTAAACCCCAAAGTAGTGCAAAGTATGAGTATATTGCGAACGCAATGAACTTTTGGAAACTTTGGTACTAACTTTACAATTTTGAGCTACCTGAACAATGTTATGAGCTGTACATGGAGGAAGTGAAGGCGTAAACTTATTGTATACATATAAATTTGACGTGCATATGAGCCAATCTATGTAATAAGTTATGTCTGCTTACCACCTTGTGAGGTATTGCTTTATGATTTTCTTGTGGGCATTAAGACACTCATTTGTTAGTATTGCTATATCAATAGTTATCTTCGGACCAGTAATCAACTTGTTTGATTACTGATGTCTTTCCCTATGTTATGTAGGCAAGTATGCATGTCAGTTGCCACCATAAGTGGACAGATCAAGAGGCTCATGGTAGGCATGGTACCGTATGTTGTTATAGTGTTATGTATTTTGGATTATGATTTTTTATATGATTTACATACTTAGGATTTATGTATTATTGGTAATTTTGAGACTAAGTGATGTAATATGATTTGGGTTAGTGTCCTAAGTTTGGTTAAGATATATGTAGATGTGTTCCTTGTAATTTGTGTGTTATTATTATTATTATTATTGTTGTTGTTGTTGTTGTTGTTATCATTATTCTGAGTATTAAATTTAGGGCACTCTAACAATCATCTGTAGGGTATGTAAGCCTCAAAGTGCCAGAACAGGATGAGGAGCCTACCAGGTACGAGCTGTGTGTGAGTGATAGAGTAACATGGTGCCCACGTTACGCAGATAGGTGATACGGCTTGAAGGGTCCACGTGAAGACCAAGTGCTTGGTATGATGCCCTAGAACTTGTTGATGCTTTTGTATCAATGTTTTTAATTTACTTCTATAGGGTGTATCAAATAAGTAACCACGACATATTGTTTATGTTACCGTTAGATTATCAACATCATTAACTAATTATGTTACCTAACCCAATCACTAAAATTATGTTTTAAAAGTTCGATCAGGCATTTTAAAAAGCTCAAATTCTTAACTATAGCAAGGGTGTGCCTCTTTTGTAGTTCGGAGTGATCATGTTTGTATTTCTAAGGATACCCTCTTAGTTGTTGGGGAGGTAATGCCTCTCTCCTAAGTTAGACTGCTCATGCGATGAGTTCTATAAGTTTAAGAACCTTATATGACTTAGCATGCGTTGTATGAAAATCATTTAAGGCTGTCCATCTTAAACCTCTTAGAGGGTTGAGATCCAGTTTCGCGAGATTTGTATGATTGTAGTCCAATGAATAGCTTCTAAATTATAACATTGTAATTTAGTCTGCCCTCAGACGGAAAAATGTGGTGTTATAAGAGGAGTCTTCCAATGTAGTGTTTGATGAGGTCAAAACTATTAAAAAAAATTATATTGAAATTGATTATGATGCTGAGAATAATGAATTTGTGCAAAAACCACGTCCTTCTAGTGTTGAGGAACTAAAAAATGACTTGAAATTTCACAAGGATCATCCCAAGGAATTGGTGATTGGATTTCCATTAAAAAGAATTCAACCTATAACACCCCATTTTTTTGGTCCAATGGTAGATCGAAATATGATGTTATAATTTGGAAAGCTATTCGTTGGACTATCACATACAAACTTTACAGAAAAAGATCTTAACCTTCAAGGAGTGTAACGACCCAGCCCAAAGTGTAACGTAATGGGCTAAGTCATTTTTTAAAAATGGGTACCCCGGAAGTTTAAGATCTATAGCTCATTCCCACTTATAAACAGGATCTTCTCCCAGTAGGTATTAGACGTGGGACTAAGTTGAGGGATCTCACAATCCACCCACCTTAGGAAATTTCGTCCCCGAAATGCCTATATTTGGCCCGTTGCTAGCCCCAGCCCATGACCTTTCTGTCCCGTGACCGGCAGCCTAGCCAACATTTCTAGTCTTGGCCCGTTGCTAACCCCAGCCCATGACCTTTTTTGGCCCGTGACCGGCAGCCTAGCCAATGTCCCTAGTCCATCCCACCATCTAACACGGAACCAGGTCGGCTCGATACCATTTGTAACGACCCAGCCCAAAGTGCAACGTAATGGGCTAAGTCATTTCTTTAAAATGGGTACCCCGGAAGTTTAAGATCTATAGTCCATTCCCACTTATAAACAGGATCTTCTCCCAGTAGGTATTAGATGTGGGACTAAGTTGAGGGATCTCACAATCCACCCACCTTAGGAAATTTTGTCCCCGAAATGCCTATTCTTGGCCCGTTGCTAGCCCCAGCCCACGTCCTTTCTGGCCCGTGACTAGCAGTCTAGCCAACGTTTCTAATCTTGGCCCGTTGCTAACCCCAACCCACGACCTTTTTTGGCCCGTGACCGGCAGCCTAGCCAACGTCCTTAGTCCATCCCACCATCTAACACAGAACCAGGTCGGCTCTGATACCATTTGTAATGATCCGGCTCAAAGTACAACGTAATGGGCTAAGTCATTTCTTTAAAACGGGTACCCCGGAAGTTTAAAGATCTCTAGTCCATTCCCACTTATAAACAGGATCTTCTCCCAGTAGGTATTAGATGTGGGACTAAGTTGAGGGATCTCACAAGGAGGCTTAAGACGGACACCTTGTTAGATTTCTATGCAATGCTTACTGAATCATACTGTCATAAAAGGTCTTAACTTTAAGGGCTCCTGAATGAGCCCTCCGAGCAACAAGAGAGGCAACACTTCCCCAGTAACTAAGAGGGTGATTTTTATCTGCAATAATCGCTCTAAATTATAAAATGGCAAGCCCCTTGAGTTTTAAATGATGCAGATGCATGATCTGGTTGTTATACTTAGCTTCGACCTTGAGTTAGGTGACTTATTCGTATAATGATGTTGAACTTGTACGTGTGAAAACCGGAGCAAAATCCACTGTGTCATACTTACACACATACATACTTGCACCCTCATTTCATCCATATTTAACTCACCATAGTACTCAGGTGGGTTGGAATAGTTACGTTAGTGCTACAATTTCTTACAAAAGTTATAGTTAGGTAGTTAGGTTAGTGCTACAATTTCCCATTTGCAGTACCTTACTTACATTTCACTATTTAAGGGTATAAATGAATACTTGTGCAATTTTTACAACCCGTATCACTCACTCTCTTATTCGTAAAATCTGCAAAATCACATGTGTTTATCTAATAGGCTTAGGTAGGGACTCATATAATAAGTTTTTGAATCTTTAGTTTAAAAACCAAAAAGGGATCTCACCCTTCTTGTTTTATTAGACTATGAGAAACCTGGCTAAATGGGCTGACATCAAAGAGATCCAATAAAATGTCATCAATGTTATCCTACTTCTAAAACTTGGTTGAAACATAATTCATGGAGCCAAATAGAGGTAAAGCAGAAGACTCCTACAGACTTGCATGACTTGAGCGCCTCGTTCTAACTCAGTGAGCTCACTCTACATAACCTAACAAGGAGATGAAACCCAAATTATAATTTGATCGCACTAGCATACAAAACTAGGCAACGCCTCAAGACATGCACAACTCAGAAAAATTTAATCAACTTACTTATTTGCTTTTTGTAGTGTTAATCCTTATTAAGTAACCTTAATTAAGGTTTAGGATTACAAGTATACTTAGTCGAAGTGTCATATCAAACAATTACTCAAACGGGCCAAATGGTGTCTAAATGGGCAAAAATTTGGACCCATGGGCCCTTCACGCACTAAGGGCTAGGCAAAAAATTACCAAGTATTGGTCCATGGCCCACATCGTAAACAAGGCCCAATAAAGTGGGGCTTAGGTGGTGGGGATAGTGTTCTTGGTCTATGCACCAATTTTCCTAAGTCTCATTCACAGGCTTGGAGACTCCAAATAGGTCTAGGTTAAGAAGGCGAGTTAGGCAACATAGCATTTTTCGAACCTATAAAAAGTCCAGTATACAAGGAATTGTGCCTAAGTGGACTTGAGAGTGGGAAACATTGGTAGGCTATTTCTAGAGTTGGCTAGACTTACATAGCTTGGGAAATTTCTATTGCAAACTCTACTGAGTATTGGCTCCAAACCTTTAGTGTTAAGTTTTTGGGACACATTATAAGTTTTGGAAGAAATTTTGTGTAATTTCACCACCAAACAACTAGGGCTTGAGATTTTGAAATAGGAGCTAGGGAACTAGGGACCCTACATTTCTGTACACTCCAAAGAACTTGATGTACTAACCAACTAAATGATTTTTATATTAGCCCAAAATTTTCATGTTTCTAGTAGACACTTAGTAGGTCATTAAGTAATTTTCATAGATTTTTAATAAAATCTTTTAGCAAGGTCACTGGGAGTGCAATCTCGCACCATGGCATATCACATGAATAGATCAGCAGACACACAACTAATTTAGGGTTTTGTTCATGCCCTTGCTTAGATTATTTTAGCATGGTATTTTATCAAGACATAGCTAACATCATGATAAATAATCATGCAAAATATAACATTCAAATACATCCTACAACATGGGGTAAAAATTAGGGAAAGGGGAGGCCAAGTCACTAGGACTATTAACCATGTCACCTTTTGCCATGTTTGTCACCTTTTTATGCTCATACATGCATAAATTTATCTATTATGAAGATAACAAGAAAATGATCATGCAGATCTACAGCTAATAGCATGAGATATTATTTATTTTTGGAAACAGTACAAACCAGTGAGCATACCGCGGTAAAAAATGTATATCTATTTATTCTCACAAGGAAATGACATACTTCCAACGTCTACCTACTCTTAAAAACATATCTACATGCCAAAAATATCATAAAAAAAGAAAAACATACAGACTAGACATCAAAACACACAAGAGAGTAAAGGTGAGGCCTTTCCTTTAATCGGTTCCTAATGAAGGTCTCTTGGGGCTTCCTATCCCAAGACCTTCAACCCTAGGGCCAGGCCCAGCTTGGAGAGGCTAGATAAGATGGAGAAGAGCTGGAGAAGAAGAGGAGAAGACAAGGAGCAAGGAGGAAGTTAGAGCAACTGAGAGTAAAGAGTGAAAAATGAGTAGAGGGGTTGTGCTCTAGAGCAAAGGCACTAGCCTAGAACAAGGGCACTGGCCTTTCCCATGTTGGACTATGACAGCTTGCTGAACCAGGCATACGGGCCTACTTAATTGAGCCACAAGCTACTTCTATCATGCATATGGGAGCAAGAATGCTGTCCGAGCGCCTTTGTGCCAAACAAAAAGGAGGAAAAAATTTTAAATTTGGGCACAAGGGCAGTGGGCCAGCACCTCTGTGCAAAACCTGAGCCAAACCCTAAAAGACCCGATGCAAGTGCGTTGGGAGGGTGCCCTAGCGCCCAAGATAGGCTATGACACCTTAGGACTTCACCCTAAGGTGATCGGGGCGACCTCATAAACCATGATGTGGGTCCCGTAGGGGCTACATTAGTCTAAAAATGGTTTCACACATACGACAAGGGACTAGACTCGTGAGAGACTTGGTCCTAAACCTAAATAGACTCGACCCAAATAAAAATTTGATAATAATAGGTGAATGACAGTGTCCAATTGGGCGGCATCAAACACCGGTAGACACTAAGGTCGTGGCTCACACATAGGTACCATACATATGCTTGTGGCAAAAAGGTCCGAGTATTCAACTCAATCCAGGTCGTGACCAAATTGAAACCAAACCCGTCGAGCAAAAAACCCGGGTTTACACATGCAAAGTCTAATTTAATGTCTTATTCTCACACTAGACCTTTCTATTTCAAATTAAATTGAAGAACTTCAAGCAAATGGAAAGGGAAGAGAGTTGATGTTTACTATGCAAGAAGAATGTAATTAATTTGTGAGAAATAAAGTATGGACACCTGTCCCACCATCAAAAGATCATCTCATCATTTGGACAAAATAAGTCTTTAAAAACAAGTTGGGTGGGAGTGGACAAATCATCAAGAAGAAAGCAAGATTCATGGCTATAAGATATTGTTAATAAGGAGTTGACTATGATGAAACATTTGCTCTAGTTGTTATATTTAAATCCATTAGAATGTTGCTTGCATTTGTATGCTTAAACAACTTTGTCTTCCAATAAATAGATGCTAAAAGTACTTTCTCAAATAGGTACCTTAAAGAATAGCTCTTATGTAAAGCAATCACCCATTTTTGAAGGTCCCATGTAATGAACTAACCAAAAGTGTAGACTAATAGGCCTAAGACATTACTTCAAAATTGGTTAATCAAACTTGAAGATCTATAGTTTATTCTTACTAATAAACTGGATCTTTACGCATTGGATATAGGACTAAGTTGAGGTTAACACAATCCACCTATTTTAGAAATTTTCGTCCCTGACATTTTCCATTTGGCCCATAGAGCCCTAGCCCACGTCCATCTTGATCCGAAGACAACAGAATAGCTAACAACTATTGTCCAGCCCACCATCTAACATGGGATTAGGTTTCTATAATGCTATTTGTAATGACCCGAACCAAAGTGCAAACCAATGAGCCTAAGTCATTTATTCAAAAGTGGTAAACCAAAGTTCAAGATTTCTTCCAAATTATCCACCAACCCTGCACAAAGTTAGCCTTTGGATCAAATCCATATAGTTCAAATTTTATGGACATAGGGATAAGAAGAAGAAAGGATAAGTGTTTGCATAGATTTCTACTTATCCAAACATATGGATAACTTCTGAGCCTCAGAGAAAGAGCCCAGGTGGTTCCAAAATTATGGGAGGGAATATGTCCAGAGAGTAGGGACAGCTCATGATTACCTGCTCGAAATCGTGGAACAAAGAGGGCTCTCAAACTCTGTAAACACCTTAAGCCGATTAAAGGTTCATAGGGAAGAAAAATTTTCAGATGTGAAGCTTTAGAGATTGCAGTGTTACTTGTTTCGCCCATGCCCTATTGCCTCACTGTCTTGCCAAAAGAAATTGCGGTTCAAAGCCCTCATCACCAAGCCAGGAGCCCCCACCCCGCAGCTGTGAAGATAGAGTCTGCCGTTGCTATCATCCGGACAGGGAAGATGTGTTGTCCAACCGTCAATGTCCGCCCTTACCGCCTCCAACCAATAGATCTACTTCAAAGCTGCATTTATTTTTTGCAGGGGTTTTTATTTTTGCAGAAAAATCTGGAGGCTCATGTATGCCGAAAGAGAAGAGGGAAAGGCCACCGTGTTGCTGTGCCAGAATTGTGACTCATCAAACTCAAAATGAGGGAGGAAGCAGATCGAAGTCCCCTCATCCGGAGTGCAGCAACTCCCCAAGGAGTCATGTTTCTACCTTGATGCCTTGGCTGTTACAAGCTTGGCTTCCTCAACTACCACCATGAAGAAAGATTGGAGTGCTGCTATCGGAGCACATTGGAGCCTTGACATGATTTCAGCCGAGATTGCTAAGAGGAGGAGCTTTCATCTGGGGAAGTTGAAGTAAACACTAGCATTTATTACCACCCCTGGAAGCCATACCGAGTTAGGAAGGAGTAGAGGAGATATCATCACTGCACAAAGCCGCTGCTATTGTAACACCCCGTTTCGGCTCACCCGTGAACCGACCCGGAAATGTCACCGGTGACCGAACCGTTCGCTAATGTACTGGTTCGGTTAAGCCGACCCGGATCTGCCCTCGGCGTCTTAAGATGGGGATGCAACCATGAAATGCATGAATGGGAATAATTGGGTTCTAACGTAGTCCTACATGCATGCTATGATATGCAAGCAAAACAAAACCATTCAACAAGCAAGAAATTTAAATAAAAATTCATTAATTTTTACAGGAAAAATCAGATGTGCAATAGAGGCCAACCTGTCCACAACAAGGGTATATAAATATTTTATCAAAATACGATAAAACATAACAATCTACCATGGCATTCATTCATTATCTCTTTCGTTTCAGTTGAGCCGAGCTTGAACTCCAAAGCTCACTACTCATTCACATTTATCTGTTCGTCTCATAAGAAGCAATTTATCAAGACAAAAACATCCTAATTATCATTCACACAACATTAACATACCATCATTATACATTACACGCGGCAGGTACATGTGTGCGCGGTTCCGTGCTGCTCCTCTGCAGTCCCGACAGCTTTCATCCCTCGCATTTCTCACCTACATATATATAGAAAAATCATCAGTAACGAGTGTTACTGGCCCAGAAACATAACTAATATCAATCTGGCATAAGAGAGCAAACTCTCCTATTGAATGAAAACCATATACTTCCTCAAGAACTCTCGTCAGGGCACATATGGGAGTCGTCGCCATCGGGCCGTCGCCCTCTGGTCGACAGCGTCCCCTTTCTTTCTCATTCTCATACCTTGGCCGTTTCTCTATCGCTTCTCGCATCAAATCTCATTCCTTTTCTCCCTTTACACCTTCCATATTACTCCTGGCCTTGAGCACGAAGGCCGAGCACTCTCAAGCAGTCACCTTTAGTACCCTTTGAACCACAAGTCTAGACATGCACTGCATTGCAGTACCCGTAAACCTCCACACTTCTCCGGGTTTGAGGAACTCAAAGGTGGAGTTGTCTGGATCCTTCGGGAACGAAGTGGGTTCTCCCCAGCTCCAGAGCCCGCTCTTCCGAGCACACGCCCTATCTGAAGGCGTGGCTGTCAGTAACCCTCATTCCATCTCTCACTGAAAATGCGAAAACTATACATATATAGGCCTGGGTTGGGATTTATACAATAGGCCCGAAGGCAACTTGTGGTGGATCTTAATTTCAAAAACTAACTCGAGGGATCTCATCCTCGAGGGTTATTAATCCGAAAAAAAACTGTTGGCTAAATGGCCCGAGTTAAGTGGGATCCGATAAAATGCCACTTGACTCGTCCTGCACATGATAAATCAAATACACAATAGAATAGCATAAAACAGAGAACGAGTCCTAAACGGACCTGGTAGAAGCTCCAAGCATGTCCTCGTGCCTAGGCGGCGAGCTCCTACTCCGTACCTACACATCGAAACTAAATACTAACGCCCGCTCATGATGCAGTCATACATCCTATATCACACATACATCCATCACGCATCAATCAACACACATCAACCTATATCAATTCTAGCAAGTCTACTTAGGCTAGTTTGCATTAGATCATGATCATTACCTAGTTACCCTAATTAGTTTCTTAGCCTCCATTTTTAACACCACTCAATCAAACAAATTTCATATTTTATCCTTAATCAATTCTACATTTATATATATAATTATAACACGCAATTCACCAATCCTAGCATGCAATTCTAATAATCAATACTTTTAAATAATTAAGTTAAAATAAATTATACCTCGCGGGATTCGTGGCTCGAATTCGGCACCCTATGGCGTCCGAAGTTTGATAGGGTTCGATCGGAGGGATTCGGCGGAAGATCAGGTGATTTCCGACGAATTTCGGTGAATCCAGTTTTTCGGCGACTTCCGGCGGTTTTCCGGCGACTGTCCTCAGCGACTGTTCTGGCGCGGCAATCGGGGTAAGGGTTAGCACCGGCTCGGCGAGCTCGTCCCAATGGTGGTGATGGCAAGGGCGACCGTGGTGGCGATGACCGCCGGCGGCGGCGTCAAGTTCGGTTGGGGCGGTCGGTCGCTCCGATCAGGCCCACGGCCGGCTTCGACGGCGGCGCTAGGTAAGGGGGAAATGTCGGGGAGGTCAAGGTGGTGGTCGTCGGGGTCACGGCGGCGGCGGCGCGGCCCGGACGGCGGCGAATCGACAAGGAGAGCGTCGCGGCTTGTGGGGCGATTCCGGCGTCGTGGCGGCGAGACGGTGGCCAGGGTTGGTCGTGGCGGCACGGCAACGGCACGGCGGGGCGGGGCAGCGTTGATCGGCGGCAGTGCGACGTCGGCGACGGCGGCGGCAATCTCAAGGGCGGCAGTGGCTAGGGTTTTGGAAGGGGAAGGTGTCGGGAGGGAGAAAAACACCCCTAGTGGCAAACTCGTAAATAAGTATTGACTCGATTCCTACTCGAGTCAAAATAATAACTAGTTCGTAATAAATCCTAAAAAATCTAGAAAAATATGAAAAAATCCCATAAAATAAAACAAACACAACAACATCCAAATGACATGCTCTATAACTAATAACCCACCCGAATATGATCCAACGCGTCCTAATGCGTTATTCGGCCTAAAACTATTTCTACGATCCAACATATAAAAAGAAAAATACTGCATACTTTCATATATTCTGATAACTCATTTCTCACCATCTTCTCGACGTTATCATCATATATTCAGGTACACCTGACTCTCATCGCTCATAACTCACGGCTGGCCTCGACTCAGCACGCGGTTCATGAAACTGACTCGACTCAAACCAACGGTTGAACCGACTGGTTCGGTAACGTAAAACTCTGACTCGAGTCACGAGTTTTACAACCTTCCCTCCTTATAAAAATTTTGTCTTCGAAATTTTAGATTAAGGAGGTTTCACTCTGGTAGCTATCTACTAAATGTGAAATCCGAGGTGAGACACTTGCATACCTGTCACGTTTGTCGTATCCTCCAGTGCTTCAGCAATCGTGGTTGTGTCCATCCCAGCAGCCCATGGTGGTATTGAGACAGACGGTCCTGCTAGTGGCATTGTTTGCATTCCTCTCTGATCCAGGTCCTCTCTGCTGCTGCCTCAGTGGCTATTGGTCTCCGCCTCTCTGGCCTTGACCTTAACCATGCTGACCTCTCTGCTGTGGTTGTTGCTGGGGAGCTGGGAGTACAGGTCTCTGTGGAAGTGCTGGGAGCGTCACCTGTTGGGTCTGGCCAGTTGGACAAGTTGCGGTTCTATGCCTTGGTTGACCGCATCTATAG
>JAURVB010007853.1:0-21596 GCA_033002965.1 Piper betle | reverse complement strand
TATTGGTATCAGAGAACATATGCCAAGAGTTGGCTCTGTATCAGAGAACATATGCCAAGAGTTGGCTCTGATACCACTGCTGTAACACCCTGCTTCGGCTCACCCGTGAACCGACCCGGAAATCGTCACCGGCGACCGAACCATTCGCTAATCTCACTAGATTCGGTTAAGCCGACCCGGATCTACTCTTAGCGTCTCAAGATGGAGATGCAAATATGAAATGCATGAATGGGAACGATTGGGTTCTAACGCGGTCCCAAGCATGCATGCTATGATGTACAAGCAAAATAAGACAAAACAACAAATGAGAAACCAAAGAAAATATATACTATTTTATGAAAATACGATAACACATAACAATCTACCATGACATTCAATCATTATCTCATTCGTTTTTACCTGAAGCCGAGTCTGAACTCCAAGGCTCCCTACACATTCATATTTATCAGTTCGTTTCATAACAAGTAATTCATTCAAGCAAACACATCAAAATTATCATTTACATAACAATAACACACCATCATTATTACATTACACGCGGCAGGTACATGTGTGCGCGGTTCCGTGCTGCTCCTCCGCAGTCCCGACAGCTTTCATCGCTCGCATTCCTCACCTACATATATATAGAAAAACCGTCAGTAACGAGTGTTACCGGCCCGGAAAATAACTAATATCAATCTGGCACAGGAGAGCAAACTCTCCTGTTGAATCAAAACCATATACTTCCTCAAGAACTCTCATCAGGGCACATACGGGAGCCGTCGCCGTCGGGTCGACAGCACCCCCCTTTCTTTCTCATTCTCATACCTTGGCCATTTCTCTATCGCTTCTCGCATCAAATTTCATTCCTTACCGCCCTCTGCACCTTCCATATTACTCCTGGCCTTGAGCACAAAGGCTCGAGCACTCTCAGGCAGTCGCCTTCAGTACCCTTTGAACCACAAGTCTAGACATGCGCTGCATTGCAGTACCCGTAAACCTCCACACTTCTCCGGGTTTGAGGAACTCAAAGGTGGAGTTGTCCGGATCCTTCGGGAACGAAGTGGGTTCTCCCCAGCTCCAGAGCTCGCTCTTCCGAGCACACGCCCTATCTGAAGACGTGGCCGCAAGTAACCCTCATCCCATCTCTCACCGAAAACGCGAAAACTATACATATATAGGCCTGGGTTGGGATTTATACAATAGGCCCGAAGGCAACTTGAGCTGGATCTGAAGTTCGAAAACAAACTCGAGGGATCTCATCCTCGAGGGTTATTAATCCGAAAAAAGGAACTGTTGGCTAAATGGCCCGAGTTAAGTGGGATCCGATAAAACTCCACTTAACTCGTCCTGCACATGATAAATCAAATACACAATAGAGTAGCGTAAAAACAGAGAACGAGTCCTAAACGGACCTGGTAGAAGCTCCAAACGGGTCCACGCGCCTAGGCGGCGAGCTCCTACACCGTACCTACACAATCAAGCTAAAAACTAACGCCCGCATGATGAATCACACATCCTATAGCATGCACACACACTCAACACAATCACGCATCAATCAACACACATCAACCTATATCAATTCTAGCAAGTCTACTTAGGCTAGTTTGTATTAGATCATGATCATTACCTAGTTACCCTAATTAGTTTCTTAGCCTCCATTTTTAACACCACTCAATCAAACAAATTTCACAATTTATCCTTAATCAAATCTACATTTATACATATTATGATAACACACAATTCACCAATCCTAGCATGCAATTCTAATAATCAATACTTTCAAATAATTAAGTTAAAATAAATTATACCTCGCGTCGTCGGAAATCGGCGACGGCTAGGGTTTCCGTTTTGTGGCTCGAAACTCGAATTCGGCACCTAGCGGCGTCCGAAGTCCGATCAGATTGGATCGGGTGCGTTCGGTGGATGATCCGGCGAATTTCCCACGAATCCAATTTTCCGGCGGTTCCGGCAGTTTTCCGGCGAGTGTTGGCGTTTTCCGGCGGATTCTGGCGGCTCTCCGGCGATGATTCGGGACGGGGCAATCAGGGGTCTATCGGCACCAGCTTGACGAGCTTGGTCCGATGGTGGTGTCAAACAAAGCAGCTTGACGATGCATCATTTAGTTAGCAGGCGTTAATATTTAGTTTTGATGTGTAGGTACGGAGTAGGACCTCGCTGCCTAGGCGCGATGACACGCTTGGAGCTTCTACCAGGTCCGTTTAGAACTCGTCTCTGTTTTACGCTCTTTTCTATTGTATGTTTATTTTATTATTTGCAGGACGGGTTAAGTGGCGTTTTATTGGATCCCACTTAACTCGGGCCATTTAACCGAACAGTTTTCCGGATTAATAACCCCTCGAGGATGATTTCGAAAATAAGATCCACCATAAGTTGCCTTCGGGCCTATTATATAAATCCCTACCCAGCCCTATATATATGTAGTTTTCGCGTTTTCAGTGAGACGAGAGATGGAGAAACCGACTGCATGTACCATGAGCGGATGCCGTGACAGTCAAAGCGGGCTCTGGATTAGTGCCAGCGGACTGTTCCATTCCCGAGGAATCCTGACAACTCCGCGTTTGAGTTCCTCACACCCAAAAAACGTGGAGCTTTACGGGTATCGTTTAATACAGCGCATGTCCAGACTTGTGGTTCAAAGGGTACTAAAGGCGACTGCCTGAGAGTACTCGGCCTTAGTGCTCAAGGCTAGGAGAAATATGGAGGTGAGTAGAGGGCTTAGGATTTAAGACCAGAAAATGAAGTAAGAAAATGTCGAGAGCGGCATCAGCAGCAGCAGATCAGTAAGTTCGGGATGCTACCGGGTCTGCAGCCCAGTGGCTCCTCAGTAGTGCCCTTCAGAGTGTTCACGTGGAGTATATAATGTTTTCTTTCATATGAGAGTTTGCTCTCATAGCTAACTTGTTATAGTTATTTTATTTTCCGGACCAGTAACACTTGTTACTGACGTGTTTTTATATTATATGTAGGTAATAATCACGAGTTGGAGGAGCCAGCTTGGACGGAGGAGCACTATTGTCGCTTGCACACATGTCAGTTGATAGAGTGGTTAATACTTTATTTATGATGCTATTATATTGTGAATGATGTGAAATGCTAAGATATGATAGGATATGATTAAATGCAATGAGATGATGTTATGATATGATGAAAGCTAAGACATGATGACAAGAGGTGAGATGTAATCAGAGTGCGCAGCGGAAGTGTGGCCCAAGTTCTATAATGAGTATACAATATATTAGAATATGTGTGATTGAAATTATTGATATATGCATATATATTGGTATATGTTGTTTTGACATGGTGGACCCTAATTGCACTTTTAGGGGAGACCTTGTCCGTTTTATTTTAGAATTTTTATTGAGTTTGATCGTAATTGTATTAGTGTGTACTTTGAATTGCATGTCATTCATGTAGTACCATGTTAGGGTTTGTGCATTCATCCATGCATTGCGAGTTGTATCTTCATCTTAAGACGTCGAGATTGGATCCACAAGAGTTAGGTTCAGGTTAGCTGACCTAACCGGGGCCTGTAACATGCGGGCTCGGTTCACGAGTGTGAACCGGATTTGGGATGTTACAGAATTGGTATCAGAGCCACTCTCGGCCAATTAAGATGTATGATACTTTTATAGGTGATGTGTGTGCAAAGATTGCTCCAAGTCCAGCTGGCAGGTATGTTTCTGTATATTTTCTTTACATGCAGATTTTTCTTCATAAGTTGTTTGGATAACAGTGTATTCAGGACTTGATCAAAAATATGTGGCATTGACCTTACTTGAGCTTACATGCCATATATGGATTTTTATCATGATATCAGATTGTTTGGTTAGATGTGAGCAAGGAATGTTGTAGTGCTAGTAGAGGTAGAATGGGTATAAGATCTCATCTTATACCAGATTCGGATGTCAGCAAATGTGAGCAGGAATCTGACAAGATTTTCATGATGGGCTTAGAGACCCACTAGTTCTGTCCATCGCATAAGTGAATTGGATGATTGACCAGGTGTTTGCATGTTGCATGTCACCACATTAGTCCTGTTTCCATGGGACATGGTGTACATGATGAGAATGAGTTAAAAAGAAGAGGGGTAACAGTAAGGAGCTTGAAGTATAGAGATACTAGCAAGTTAACGCACATGAGATGGACCACTTCCAGAAGATAGTGATGAATGAGGATGAGTAGCGAGGTAGATCGATAGTCCAATAGGCACTTCATTGCATCCTCCTCTTCTACTAGTTTACGATCTACGGGCAATAGTTTTGGCTTCTCCTTGCCAGATAGAGGTCTCGATATGATGAGGGAAAGATCAGGACCACCATTGCTTATGAGATCAGATAATTCATAGGATTCCACCAGAGATAAGGCACCAAATCAGTGATTGCTGTTGACGGCCAATCAACACTGATGAAAGCAGCCACCTAGATTTTAGGAGATTAGAGTGGGTTCGGCATAGGTTTACCATCATATGTGTTAGCACCATGATCCAAACCCCTTCGGATCAGACACGCATGACTGGACAACTTAAGCCGAGTTGTTAGCAACCAAGATAAGTCAGAGACAGTAGAGTGGATTTACGATGTATACGATCAAGATCAGATTTTTAGTATCTAGATAGAATTGTCGCCGACAGAGTTACACAACCGCCGACCGAGTGCACAACTGCCGACCGAGTCACACAACCACTGCTGAGGTGCACAACCACCGACCAAAGACACACTACCGCCGTCCGTGCATTGCTCATCCACCGACCGAGTAGAGTAGTTAGAGCTTAGTAGGGCCAGAACTTGAGGAACAAGATATAGATACAATGGAAATTGGCAGAATAGAGAAGAGTTAGGAAAAGTGAGGTTATTTTGATGAGATGGCATAGGATCCGACTTCACAAGCTCACTTGCAATTAGTGTCTTGACCTGACACCCTTGGGTCAGATGAATATTGCAAGATAACCCCATCAGGCACTGTTAGTGACAGTCTCATAGGGATGCGCATGGACAGAGTCAGGGAACATGACTGTATGACCTTCAGATGGGACGGTCATAATGATCCGATTGTGCAGATTGCATGATAATACATACATGGGCCACAATCAGCATAGATCAGATGGTTAGTAGACAGTCACACACGCTGTTGAACCCATTTAGTGATGGGCCACCAGTGATAGGAATTCGACTTATATTAGAGTATTGGGCATAGATAGAGGGTTAGTGAGGAAGGGTTTTTAGAAGGATAGTGATTCCCTTGTGTTTCGCCAGCATGATTAGGTTCTCACCTTGAGACATAGGATTGAGCCTTGCCCTGAGTATAGAGGTACCTTTATGGTACTGATTAGGGTTTACAGTGCAGGTAGATGTTGCAGACTGATCTTCCGATGAGGATTCTACCCCAGCATGAGAGCGATGTAAACAGAAACTTCAGACAGAATAGGCCATGCTGACCAGACAGAGTGATATCGATGTATGCTCATCTTCATTGATAGCCTTGCTTGAGAGTCTACCACAGCGGTAGTAGTCATGTGAGTCAAGATTAGTACTACAAATTGGTACAGGACGGCAGGTCACACACCACTGAAGAGCGGATGAGACACGTGTCGAACCTCATTATGAGTCCCCGTAGACTTGAGGGGAGACAGTGGTTCTTTGGGTCGTTTGAACCCCGCCCATTTAGAAGTGCGTGACTAGTACAGTATCGAGAAACACGTGCCTACTGTTAGCTGATTGAACTAGAGCCACTTAGGAGCCATTTTTGAGATTCGTCATTGATTGATTGTTCCACAGCCTGATCACCTGTGGCATAGTGAATTATGGTGACCTTAGAGACAAGTCCATAGACCTACCTATATTTTGGCCACCTAGTATGCTACATAGGGATTTCAGCCCCCTTACTATTTACAAGATACCTTGACCTTACCATAGATCAGAGTGACATACCTATGTAGCAGGTCTTTCTTAGCCTCGTGGATTCCCTCATTTACTTGGCATCAGATACCACATGTGAGGATGAGATTGCACTCATTGAGAGTTCTTTAGCCGTGTGACTAGATTTCCACGAGATTCAGCCTCTTTTCTTATAACCCAGAGAAGTTAGACAGAGTGGAGTTGTCACTTGAGAATTTCCACTCACCCCTCTAGATATATCAGCTTTACCATCAATTTATCCAAATGATTGAGATGAGTATACATTGACCAGAGCACATGCCACAGACCAGATGCAGGCTCTACAAACCATGCATAGTATGTTATCATACTCCCTGAGACACACTGTGTATGTATAGGTGTTCTCGCCTCCTTTCTAGCAGTAGTTAGTGGTTGTATAGATAGTCACCTGAGCTGTAGTATGCAGTACAGTCATAGCAGCCATCCTTGTTCTCTTATAGAACATAGTGAGATACTTGACTCAGGACCGAGTCAACTAGGACCTAGTGCGCGGTCCAGCTCCTTATATAGGGACACTTGAGAGTTGGATCTAGACTGGCAACAGTGAGCCATGCAGCTCATTAGTTTATACACTCGACCTAGCAGGAGACTCATAGCATACTTTAGGTTGGTTGTAGGACTTAGGAATAGAGTTTCCTGGGAGTACATGTAGGTGACTTTTCACAGATGACGATTAGAGGGACATGGGTGGATGCTAGCAGGTAGGTCTTACCCTCGATGTAGTTTTCCCAGACATAGCTCAGATTAGAACCTTGCGATACTCTAGAGTATCTGCTTGACCAACCCAGTAGGCCCTTAGGGGTGACCTAGGTTTTCCGCCGAGTTAGCAATAGGGATCAGAACAGAAAAACATGATGATGGTAATGTCAGAACAGGCACAGACAGTAGTAGGGATCAGAACAGAAGACAATGGTGATGGTCATGTCAGAACAGTCACGGATAGCTTAGAAACAGAATGTTGATATTGACAGCATCACAAGCAAAACCTACCATGACGGCGCATCTACAGTAAGCGAGGAGGTACATGGCTATCGAAGAGTAGAGGATACAACTGATGTGTATCCAAGGTCTAGGTTTCAGTTTCAGTAGAACCTCCTTGAGTTGAAATTTCGAGGATGAAATTTTTATAAGGAGGGAAGATTGTAAAACCCACGATTCGAGTTAGGGTTTTATATTCAGAACCGGTCAGTTCGACCGTTATTTTTGAGTCGAGTCAGTTTCAGGACACGTGTATTGAGCCGACACCGGTCGCGTGTATGAGCTATGAGGGTCATGCGTACTCAAGTATATGATGATAACGTCATGAACACAACAGAACAGAATGAGTTATCAGAATGTATGAGAGTATGCCAGTTATTTTTTTTATTTTTATAAATAGTGGATCGTAGAATTAGTTCTAGGTCGTTTGCCGCGTTAGGACGCGTTACGGGCAGTTTGGGTGGGTTGATAGTTCTAGAGCATATCATTATGATGTTTTGGTGTTTGTTTGATTTTATGGGATTTTTCCCGATTTTTTTAGGATTTAATATGACTTAGTTATTATTCTTGACTCGAGCCAGACACGAGTCAAGTATTATTTACGATATTGCCACCCATTTATTTTTCTCACCCCCACCCCCCCTCTGACGTTTCTTCCCTCTTCCCCATCCAAAACCCCTACCCAACGCCGCCCCTGTGCAGCGCCGCCGCCGTTGCTGTGGATGCCACCCCACCGCAGATCAGCGCCGCCTAGCCTTGCCACGGAGTCGCCGTGCCGCCCAGACCAGGCCCGGCCACCATCGGGCCACCGTGACGCGAGAAGGCCGCACCTTTGTGCCACGCTTCCATCGCCGATCGCGCCGCCGGCGACCGTCGTCGCCGCGATCGAGTAGTCGCCTCGACACCCTCGACTACCCAGCGACCCTTCCTGACCGGAGCAGAGGCCGTCGCCGTCCAGGCCGGCCGGATCGAGTCACCCATCGCCGCCACCACTGTTTTGACCATTTTTCGGCGAACCTCCAACTCCACCGACCATGTCGACGCCGTAGACGCGTCGGGCTCGCTGAGCCGGTTTCAAGGGTATCCAATACCCTTACTTTTCAGCCAGTAGATGCCGCCGGTGGTTGTTACCCGAAAACCGCCGGAACTTGCCGGAAAACTACCGAAACACGCCGGAAAACCAGATTTGCAGGAATTTGGCAGATCTTCTGCGGTGTTCATCCAGTCAAACCTGATCGACTTTGGACGCCGCCGAGCGTCGAATTCAAGCTCCGAGAAACGCGACGAAACCCTAACCGTCGCAGATTGCTGACGACGGGAGGTATAATTACCTCTGATTTGATTATTTAAAATTAATGATTGTTAGCACATCATGATAGGATTGATTGATTTACATGATAAAAGTCTGAGCATGAAAGAAGTAATGATATGCATGATTTTATTGGTAATGGGTGAATGTAAGTGATCTAATGAGGTAGATCGAATTGGAGCATGATAAGGGATCACGACGTAATTTAGAAAAACACAGTAAAATTGGTATGAATAGGACGAGTTAGGATTATTCACTTTTATGATTATTTGATTAGTCATTGTGATGGATGATGATGGTGTTGTGTGTGATATTCGTAGAGTTGATGCATCATTTAGTTAGCAGGCGTTAGTATTTAGTTTTGATGTGTAGGTACGGAGTTGGAGCTCGCCGCCTAGGCGCGATGACACGCTTGGAGCTTCTACCAGGTCCGTTTAGGACTCGTCTCTATTTTACGCTCTTTTCTATTGTATGTTTATTTTATTATTTGCAGGACGGGTTAAGTGGCGTTTTATTGGATCCCACTTAACTCCGGCCATTTAACCGAACAGTTTTTCGGATTAATAACCCTTCGAGGATGATTTCGAAAATAAGATCCACCACAAGTTGCCTTCGGGCCTATTATATAAATCCCTACCCAGCCCTGTATATATGTAGTTTTCACGTTTTCAGTGAGACGAGAGATGGAGAAACCGACTGCACGTACCATGAGCGGATCCCGTGACAGTCAAAGCGGGCTCTGGATTAGTGCCAGCGGACTGTTCCATTCCCGAGGGATCCTGACAATGCCATTATCGTCTTTTTACCCCGGAGCACCACCAATAGCCAGTTCTCACTGTGGGTCTTTGATATGGGTGGTCTCCGAGGCGCGCCACAGCTGCCTTCCCCATTGCTGGAGCCCTCCTAATTGCCGGGGTTTCACCCTCTTTACGCGGGTCCATCGTGCCCGCATGCATCTGACCCCGTCTGCCTGCCCCAATCAAATACACCTACCCGCATCCTTTAATCGCGTCGGTTTGGCACTTGGCGTACTGCACTCCTGTCTCCACCCGGTGCACACAGATCCAGTTCATAAGTTACCCACGCCATTGGGTCGAGATTGCTAACCCGACTCGGTTCACAGAGTTTTCTGACCTGACCCGAGCTAAACCAACCCGGTCCAGCCCAGCTCATTTTTGGATTTATTTCTCGGCCTTCTGATGCTCCGATTTGTGCAAAGTACCCTACCATATTTTGATGTTCTGGTATTGGTGAAGTCTGTTTTGTCATTTAAAGACCAGAAGAAGCTGAATTGGAGCATCCAAATTTGGACACACATTTTAGGGTGGACAAAGAATCCACTTATTTGTACTTTTATATCCAACTTTATCAAATAATGGATTGTGGGACAAGCCTACTGTAAACTTACTTGGGATTTAACCTTGACCCCTAAAAAATTACTTAAAAATCTTTTGTATCCTACTTTATTTTTTGTATTTGCAATTATTGTTTCATAGGTAAGTGTGCATTGGCGTGATCATCAACATCAAACAAACATGCCCGAACAACTCATTCTACCGTTTGCAGAGCACTCATCTTGCAAACAATATTATCTTTCAAAAATCACATGTATTTTACTAAAAAGACTCACTACATGCATTCTATATTAGGATAGTTATCTACTTATATCATCACACCTTATTGACTTATACACGTTCCTCTAAACTTACACAAACATATTTACTTGTATTCAATTTTAGACCCCCTACCCATTATTATCATCACAACTTGTTAAACAGTTTTTTTATTTTTTTACTAATGTAACTCAATTATCCACTTGTATTCAATATAGTCCTTTTCTAAATTATTTTAATTTTATCTTATTCAATTATATCTATTAGAATTAAAATGAAGGTGGCAATTAAAGATAATCGGAGATGGTAGATGTTTAGGCTTTAAAGAAAATAAAAATGTTTTTTAAGGAAACAATGATGGGCCTAGAGGTGCCTTACTAAGGGTGAGAATGCGGTTATTACAAAGAGGGACTATTAAAGAGTGAGAAAAAGATATTTGGCCCTTACATTAATTAAAGGTTATATTTCGAACATTTCATTGTACTTCCCTCCCACAGATTTCTGTCATCTTATTAATAAATCTTCAACCCATTTCCTTTCACATCGAACTCATCTAACGTCATTAATCCCCACAATGCCCATTTGGTTCTATTTTTAAAGAAGACAGTTATAGACATTCTACGGGCACCTGCATAATAATTTCCCCAAAAATGATTCATGAGGTGAATATCAAACGGAAATTTTAGCCATGTCCTAGTTAGTGTGTCCCTAAATACACTTTAATTTTTCATTTTATTAAATAGGGATTTTGAGTAAATATTTCTCTAGACCAAAAAACTCATTTAATAAGCTTGTAAATATCCTACTTCATTTAGGTACTAACCTAAGCGTAAAGATAAATAATAAAGTACTTATAAATTTTTAAATCTAATATTTTTAACTATTTCATCTTAATTTTTAAAATAATTGTAATAGAAATACATATTAAAATATTTTTGAAATAGTTCATTTTTAAAATTTAAAAATAAGTGTGAGTGAAGTCTAAAAAATAAAATTTTATGAATTTCCCCACTATGTAAGACCCACTCAAGGTGAACCTAAGTAGTAGCTCACATAAATTATGTGAGATATAGCTCACCTTAAGGTATATAATTTTCACTAAAATTATATTTTAAATCCAGCTTATATCAATCTATTATAATTTTGCATATACAACAATATAGTCATTCATTAAAACTTAACGTTCTAAGTCATGCTCCTTTATTATTTAGGTTATTGATGTTTTTTAGGGATGCTTTTTATAATTCTTACAAATGTAGAGGTAGTTGTGGAAGTTACAATAGATTTTATTACATTTTATCTAAATAACTACCTCAAATCCTTCAAAAACACCACTAAGAATTATCATTAGATTATTTACTGTAATTTGTAAAGTTTCATCAAGGGAATTAAATACATGTGTAAAATTATATTTTTTAGAAAAATAATAAATTTTGAGTCAAACAAATTTGAGTAGGCATAAGCCCAAGATTACTTACAACAAAAAAATTGGTTTTTTCCACGTTTTAAAAAAATAGTGTAGAGAAAATAAGTGCTTTTGTCCGCTCTTACTCCACGCCAATTTTAGGAGGGGAAAAGTCTAATTGTTTTTTATATTTTGAGATTTTTAAAGTTGATGGGTATGTATTAATTTTTGAACCTTTATCCAAGCAAAAAAATTAGAGTTTTTCTCCGCGGTAAAAAATGGCGTGGAGAAGCCTAGTAAGAAAACGTAAATAATAGTCATTTTTTTCGTGCCAATGGAACTTTAGAACAAGTTTTTACCAAGTCAAATATTTAATCAAGTCTGATTGATTAAGCTTTGAAAAGCCCTATGCCACCAAATATATGCACAGACCGCCTTCATCTATGACAACACCATGCTCGAAGGCCCTCGAAAATATAACCATTTTATTTGAGATGAGTGACTCCAAAAGTAATCCATTTTTTAAAAATAAAAATAAAAATTAAAGAAAAGGCAATCCATCCTGAAAAAGTGGATTCCAAGATTACAAGAACCAAAAACTTCTTGACATACAACATCCAACTTTTGACCGTACTTCACAAAGCTATAACCACTCAATCAGGAGCAAATGAATTTTCTTGGATTAGACAACCCTTTCAGAGATCCTTCGATCTTGGGCCATCTCAAATTACCTCTGCCTTCTTAGGTTTTCACCACTGATCTCTATGCTAGCCTCCTCAAGCTGCATCCCTTCTTGACACAAACTGGGGATGTTATTGCATGCCACTGCCTCGTCAACTAAGAATTGATCCACCACTTGAACGAGTTCGAACATTATTTCTTCATCTGACCTCCTTGCCATACCTTCTCCCTCAAGCATCCAAACCACCGATGACATTTTTGGTCCCTTCTCTGGAAATTGGCTCATGCAGAGGAATGCAATCCGGAGGTGTTCCATTACTTCTGCTCTTTCGTAGTTGCCACCAAGACGGGGTTTAAAATCTCACCAAATCCTTTTCTTTGTGCATCCTCTTCACCTGAAAAAAATACCAACAATAATGGCAGTAAGATAAACTACAAGAACATGAATTGGCAATGAAAAATTTGCTGGCAAAGTTCACACAAAAGCCAGGTTGCCTTCTTCCGAAGAACTCGTATGGCTGTCATCAAATATTTTCTTGCAATTGTGAGCTCAGGGGTGCCTGTCTGGTCGGGTACCCATTAAACCCGACCCGACCAAACCCTAATGGTTATGGTTTGGGTTTGGTACCCATATAATAGAGTTTAGGTTTACACAATTGGGTACCTGTTTAATAACAATCGGATTTTGTTTTGGGTATTGGGTGCCTAATGTCCAGTATTAATAATACAAAATTTTGAAAAATTATATTTTTATTATGATTTGTCTTAAAAATATGTTTGTTTATACATAAAACTAATATATATTCAATTTTATTTATTTTTATATTATCTTAATTAATCTCCTCATAATTTTAAAAAATTATTTTTAATCAACTTTTTATATTATTATCTAAATTCAAAATTTTTTATATTATAATTGGGTTTAAATAGCCGGGTTCAGGTTTACTAAATAGTAAATGGTCGGCTTCGGGTTTGGATAATAAAAATTTAAATAATAAATGGTCGGGTTTAATATAAAAATTTAAAATAATTAGCACACCCATAAGCCCCGTTATTAATGATCTCCATAAGTGTAACGCCAGCCATAGGAGTCAATTTTATCAGAAACTTGCCGACTAACATGTACTCAGGTGCCATGTGCCCATATGTTCCACAGATAACATTTGTTGACACACTCTGATTTTTGCAGTCTATAATTTTAGCAAGGCCAAAATCACATATCACCGGTTCAAATTCGTCATTCAGCAGTATATAATTTGAAGGTTCCACGTCCCACCACAAATCTCTTAGAAAAACCACCTGTTGCAACTTTTAGTTCCTTGAGAGAAAATCGCTTCATAGTGAGACGAGAAAATTTGGTCATGACCTTGATTGCTTTGATCTTGTATTCGAGAAAAATGGAGCCTTCTGTTTCCTATATTCGGCGTTATAACGACCAATAAAAATACCGAAACAAATTCTAATTTGCATCAACTTCTTTTATAATTTCATTCATGGGAGTCCAAATGCATAATAAAATTACAGACAAACAACTAACAAGATCCTTTTGCATGCATTTGAAGCGCTTGGAAACAATGGTCCAAATGAAATCACACTCAATCTAAGTAAGAGAACCCATGTCAGTACACAGCGCTCTATCAGTGAAGGCATTCCATTCAGATGCAGACGAAGGATACATGGAAAAGCACATACCTGTTTTCGTGAGGAGATTCTTTTTCTACGGTGCTATTTATTGTGAGTGTAGTCTCACATCTCGGAGGAAAAAAGGTGGTGACTCGTTTTAGAGCGAACCTCGTAAACTCTCATGTAGTATCAATGCCGACCCACTGGTGAGACTCCTCATATGTAATTGTATACGCTAAAGCCCATAAATGATAAGCCCAATGTGATGGATTAAAGTCACAGGCCACCGGGTATAAATGGTCCACGTACGAAGCTAGAGAAAAACTAATAACTAATATAAATACAGATTTTTAGGTATGAGAACCAACCCACCTATGGGATTCCTGACGTGATTGCATCTGTAAAGCTCACGATTGGTAAGCCCAATCTGATGCGGATGTAGTCACGTGCCTGCATCTCACGTGTGAAGCCCAATAATGTTTGCACTCAGCGGGGAAGATGAGGAGTGAACCACATTTTCACTCTGTGGACAACTTTGCTAAAGTTACTAAATATTTCGGAGTGAAGTACGTGGACCATTTTCACGCTGTTGACAGCTTCCCTTGTTTGCTCACCCTCTTGCTAACGACTACTTGCTAACATTAAACTTGCTTTATTCAACAAGCTCCTCCTGCGTCTCCCGCTCTTCACTAGACCCATTTTCCTGCACAAGGCTTCTATCACTATATGGAATATACGGGGACTTCCCTTTCTTTACTTCAATTCTGGGCATTTACTCCACTGTCAAAGCATTATGTCCGACTCTTTTTGCACACTGCTGATCTTGCTTGGGAAGCATAAGATGATCACGTGGCTCTTTGCAACCATCCTTCCCTTCCCCTCTGCTCCATGCAGATAGACACTCGCATTTGTCTGTTTGTTTCCGGCGGGAACTTGCCAACCAGCGAGAACTTGAACTTCTCGGCCGCCGAATCAATAACTACTTGGCCAAAACAAATGGACGGCTCGGGCTCCCCAACACCCTCATCATTAGCTCTGGGCGGTTGCCGTTGAGCCTTGGTAGTCCGATCAGCAGTGGTGCTGTTGAGGACTAGGACGTTGGTGGCTGGATGGAGAGAAGCAGAGCTCTTACCAGGGTAGACAGTGCGGAGAACCCATTCCATGGTGGAGCTCTTTCGATTCTTGGGCGAGGCACCTCCGAGCGCTATCTCAAAGCCTTGGCTCTGAGCATAGTAAATAGAGGCTATGACTTTCATTCAGATCCATGCGGAAATTCGGAATTATACTACTAGAAGAAAGGGACACACTGTTTTTCTTCACCTCGGGGGATCCTCTCGCACCAGTGATGTTTCGGAAGTCCACATCCTTCACCAAACAAGTGAGTCAAGACGTCATGCCACCCCAAAGGAGGCAGGTAAATTTGGCCCCCGCCAAGCAATAGCGGCAAGACTTTGGCTGCTACAGGCCGGGGATACCATGGCCTTCTCAAGGCAGCAACCAAATCTGGCTGCAGCTAGGCCAAAGCGGCCAAATATTGGTCGGCGTCGGCAGATGACGGTGACCAGATGTCGGTAATTTTTTAAAAATAATTATATATATATATTCTTCATATATTTTAATAAGATATACCTGTTTAAATTCTAATAAGCCTTTATTATATATTTTATTAGGTTTAACCTTAAGAATACTCCACTTATTTAACTGTTGTTCAATGTTATTATACACTAGTTGTTCAGTAATTTTAGAATTTTCTAGGTCTTTAGATCTCTTAACTAATTGTTGTAAAAAGCCATCTATCCTCTTATAGATTCTACACCTGACATTAGGAATTTGGTAGCAGGACACAATTGCGACTGGGCGCCTAACCACAGTTTAATGTCGACTTACCAGACTGCGTCCCCTAGCATTGGTCATGTCTCTAACATTCAAAATGGCTCTGATACCACAGGGAAATCTAAGGGCTTTCAAAAGGTTTCAAATTGACTTAACAACACAGAGTAGCCTAACAATCAACAACTTAGTAATCTAGTAATAACACAGAACTATTAACAACATGTAATCAATAAGAACTTATATAAAGTAAAATATATCCCAGATGGGAGTGTAACTGTAAAGTAAAGTATATCCCTTTAAGGAGTTCAACTGTAAATGTAAATTATATCTCTTTGCGGGAGTTCAACTGGAAATATAAATTATATCCCTTTGTGGGAGAAAAATTCTAACTTTGAGAATTCACTAAAGAAAGAAAGATATACCAGAAACTTCACTTTGTATTGATACTGGGAAATTTTACAAACTCACTTCACTCCACTCAGTAAATACACAAACTATATACATACAAGTATAACAATACAAGTATGTATATACATATAAACTTACAATATTTGTACTGTATATAGACGGTAAATCTTACAAACTTTTACAAACTTCAAACTTTATACAGATAGCTTACAAACAAACCCAAAATTGTTTTTTGGATTTTTTGATAACAAACTCACAAATCTTTTTGGGATTTTTGGATTGACAGAAACACACTAAAACACACTGAGACACACTGAAACATGTTGAAAATAAAAAACTGATAAGAAAAGAAAAAGGAAAGATTGAAAGCGACACAATTCAAAATCTGAAACTCAGAAACACGAAGATAAGAAGTGTATAAAGTAAAAGGAAAGATAAAAGCGACTTATCTAGATTCCTTTCTTTATAACAGAAATAAGAAATAAGGAAGGAAGATGAATGAGCAAAGAGAAACTATGAAACAGAAAGTCGTTATAAAACTTAGCTGATTTCAAACCCACAAAGGAGAAAACCCAAAAGATATCGAAGGAGGCAAAGGAATATCAGAGAGAAAGAGCTTTGCTAATATTCGTGGTGGTCCAACTAAAGGAGGATGTCTGAATATATAGACAGACAGATGTTAAAAAGCAACTAAACCAGTTACACAGGTTACCGGTCACTGAGTAGGCTCCACCTTGGGCCCAGCTGACGTAGTCTTGGTGGGGACCACGGTGGGGACAGACAGAGGGACCTACAGTGGGGTCAGTAGAGGGACCCACAGAAAGTTTAACAATTTTCCATGGAGAATTATCTGACTCAAGATGAACAGTGTTGGACGAAGATTGCTGAGAATCAGCTTTCTTTGAAGGACTAAGCATTAGAGAAGGCGATCTATCAATGGCAGGGCAATGAAACGCACCATGACCAAATTGGCCACAGCAAAGACACTTTGGACCTTCATCCAAAGGAAACTATGTACAGACAATGGAAGTATGGCCAGTCTGTCCGCAAATTCTGCAATATAAATCCTTTGTAGTAAAAGGTGACTGGGCATATCCTGTTTGAACTGGACTTTCTGTAAGCCTGGTAACTATCTGATTGCTTTCATCTGATGATAATGGCTGAGGCTCAGGAATAGGTTGCAACTTTGGCGAGACTCCATATGAATTAAGCATAAAGGCAAGTCTGATTGCCTCATCATGAGGAAGATTGGGATTATCATCCTGTACTTGCAACAACCAAGCATAAACGTTAGGGGGTAGTACTGGTGGGAGTACTGGAGTGATAGATCCTGGACAAGGGTACAACTGGCTCTGGAAATAGTTCTTCTTTTGTCGGAAGAATGATAGAATGAGTAAACTTATCCCACCATTTAATGTAAATATCTGTGAGCCAGTGTGGGAATAAGAATTCCCTTGTTCATCAATAGGATGGAAACAGAAATTCCAAGACATAATCCATGGAATTCTGATAAAATCAATATGAAAGTAGAAAAATGAGTTCTCGAAGACTTCTATGAATCAAGTTTAGAGAAATTTTCATATTGATGTTTATAATATTTCGGGAGAAACTCTATTTCTAGACCAAAGTCTGTCATCCACTGAATGAAACCAGACTGGAATTGAACAAGGTTTTGGTAAATCAATACAAAGGAACCAAGAGTGCTGACTAATGAGGGTTTCTATATAACAGCACTTTCTCAAAAGCTTCAACATAATCCCAATAGTTATATTCCATAGGGAATAAACTAGGAGGAGGTTGAACATTAGAAAATTTCTCTGATCAGTATTAGGATGACCATATTCTTCAATAGTAACTACCTTTTGATATAATCATTTTACTATAAGGTGATCTTTGTCTCATAATTTTCAGGATAGGTCGGAATATTATCAGGACTCATTATATCTATGTAATATCTGGCAAGATAAGAATGTCTTGTAAGACTAGTTCATAAAAGATATCTCGTCTTACTGGAAACTGACTGGATAATTAGCATATAGAGGACAATATTGAGAGGCAACAATATTTGAAGGATCCAGGTTTGGTCTAATTGATCAGGAGCATAATCAATATAACACATATGAAATGGACTAGGTTTCTGTATGTATGGGCTCAAGTTTGTATATGACTTTTTCTCGAAGACGGTTTTGGGTTTGGAAATCGAGGGTAATTTCTGTAAAAAGGTGGAGGATGATTAGGATGATGAGGAACTATTGCTTTTCCTTTGCCCTTTGTCCATATTCCCCCTGCAGAAATTCACGAGTGAGAAAATCTGGTAAGCTATTAGTCAAACCAGGTATATATTCAATGTCAAAGTCAAAAATAGCAAGAAGGGCTTGCCATCTAGCAAAAATATGTTTAGATGCCAAATTCTGAACATCTTTTTCAAGAATAAATTTAGCAGCAGTACAATCTATTCTTAAAAGAAACTTACTATTCAAAAGATCATCTTGAAATTTTAAAATGCAGTTAACTATACTAAGCATTTCCTTTTTAATAGTACTATACTTAGATTGTGTTTCATTCCATAAACCTGAATGATATCTAATAATAAAAGGTTTATTATTAATATTTTGTTTAAGAATTCCCCCAAATCCAAGATCACTCGCATCTGTTTCAACTATTTTTAAAGTAAAAGGATGAGGTAAGCTGAGACAAGGTATATATTTAATTTTTTGTTTAATTACTTGTACAACCTTAGTATGAGCTTCAGTCCAAGGAGGTGGATTCTTTTTCAATCTTTGAAACAACAATTTACAATCTTTTGCTAAATTTTTATAAAATTCTGCCATATAATTTAGACTTCCTAAGAATCTTTGTAGTTGATTCTTATCTAATATTTTATCTGGAAATTTACTAGAGAAATCTATTACTCTTTGAATAGGTCTAATATTTCCTTTTTCAATATTATGTCCTAAAAATCTTATTTGATTTTGTACTAAAACCATTTTAGACTTAGATAAAACTATTCCATTAGTTATAGCTATTTTATAAAATTGATTTAAGTGTTTAAAATGTTGATCTATACTATTAGAATAAATTAATACATCATCAATGTATACAATTATAAAACTTACATATGGATTAAATATATCATTCATAATTTTTTGAAATTCTGAAGGTGCATTCTTTAATCCAAATGGCATAACGTTCCATTCATATTGTCCAAATGGTACATTAAAAGCAGTTTTATATCTATCTTCTTCTTTGATTTGTATTTGCCAAAACCCTGATTTTAAATCAAATTTACTAAATATTTGTGCATTATATAATCTTTTTAGTAAATCTTTCTTATTCAGGATTGGATATCTTATCCATTTTAAAACTTTATTTAAAGGTTTATAATTTATTACTAATCTTGGTGTTCCTCTTTCTATTTCTGAAGCTTTAAATACATAGAAAGCTGAACAAGACCAAGGAGATTTACTTTCTCTGATTAACCTATTATTTAATAAATTTTTTATTTCTTTTTGGCAATACTCTACCAATTCTTGATTCATTTGAATTGGTCTAGCTTTAGTTGGTATTAATTTATCATTGAAATCATCTTCATATGGAAGAGAGACTTCATGTCTTTTCCGATCCCAAAAGGCACTGGGTAAATCATTACATAAGTCTTTCTCAAATAAATTCTTTATATCTGTTATTCTATGTTGAACAGAAGGACTTTCTAACTTATGTTCTAATATTAAATTATTAACTTCTTCTTTTAAATAATTTATTTGATTAATTTTTTTATTTTGTTTATTTTTCATTCTAGAAATAAAGGATTGTCTTTTAGGATATTCCAATTTAAATGTAATATCCTTTCCTTTTATATGAGTATGAATTCCTATATCATCTACAAAGAAAGGTTCTATTAAAGCTGTAAAGGGATTTCCTAAAATAACTTCAGATCCTATATTTTTTACTAAAATGAAAGTTAAATATAAACAAACATCTTCTATACAAACTACAACATTTGAAAGTTTATAATTTACTTGTAATTTTTCTTCATTTGCTGCGGATAATGTTTGAGTAGTCTTTTTATAATACTTAGTAGGAATTAATCCTTCTTGTATTATATTTCTATCAGCACCAGTGTCTACTAATGCTAAAGTTTCTAAACTAAATTCTTCTTTTATGATAATTTTTATTCTTAATACATATTTTCTAGTAATAGTCTGTTCTATTACATTTAAATAATTTTCTTGTTCTGGATGAGATGTTTCACCTATTTCAAATGTTGATTCTTCAAACAATTTTGTTTCTTCATTATCTTCATCAGAACTTTCATTATCTTTAATTTCATTATTTAATTCTAAGATTTCTATACGTCTTTTTAAATTAGAAACTTCTTTCTTAAGCTCATTTATTTCTTTAATTAAATCATTAGTAGTTATGGGTTTTTCTTGTTTTACCCTACTTAAAACTTCTGTCATAGTATAAGCTGGTTTCAAAGCTGCTTCTACTTGAGGTTTAAATTTAGATTTTTCTTTATTTTTATCTTTTGTAGATTCTAAAATTTTCTCTATTAATTTTCTTTTTCCCTCTTTATCTGGAATAGAATCTACCATATCTAAAAGTAATTCTTCTTGTGCTGTGATTACATTTATACTTGGTCTATTTAAA
This sequence comes from Piper betle, assembly GCA_033002965.1. Lineage (NCBI taxonomy): Eukaryota > Viridiplantae > Streptophyta > Magnoliopsida > Piperales > Piperaceae > Piper > Piper betle. Next base: position 1,160 of record JAURVB010007853.1, on the reverse strand, counting down.
TCCATTATTCTGTTGTAATCATCACACCCACAAGTACTTTCACTTGATGATGAAGATTCTTCATCTTCTAGGTTAAGTTCTAGAGCATCATATTCAGAAGTATTTTCTGATAATTGATCATCTGATTCTTCTAAAAGATTAATTAAACTTTGCTTTTCTTCCTCAAGAATGTTTAATTCTTTTATCTTTTTCTTTAATCTACATTGGGTTCTTGTGTGTCCAGTCTGACCACAGTCCCAACAAACTAAAGGTTTCAAAGGTTTAGATGTAAAAGATTTATTTTTCTTTTGATTCTTTTTAGCTTTTACTGGTTTCTTTTCTACATTAGTAGTTTTCTTTCTTCTTTTATAAGGAATAAAAGATTTACTACGTTTATTTTTATTACCTTTATTTTTATTAGGATATTTAGGAGTTATATTAGTTCCAAACTGTTGGCAAAATTCTCCTAATTCTCTTTTTCCTAATAATTTTTGTTTCTTTAATTGATTTCTTAAATTCAATTCATTACAAAGTTTTAATCCTTCTGAGACAACTTGTCCTACCAATTGTCCAAAAGTATATGTAGAATAAGGAATTGTACCATGCATTTCCCTTAATCTATTTCTAACTCTTTCCGCAAAAAGTGTAGGTAAACCAGAAATAAATCTTTCTTTCCAAACATCACTATTTGAATCTACTCTTTGATATAATAAGGTTAAAAATGTATCTTTATACCACCTGAAATGTGTCAAAGTTGGACATCTCAGATTTAATATCAACTCTTGTATTCTTTCATTAAGTTGATTAATATTACCTACAAAGTAATGTAATATTGTCTGAACTAAAGTATATACTGAATCTTCTCGTACCTGCTGAGTACTAGGGTCTATTTTTACAGCATTTAAGATTTCTATTTTTTGAGGTTGTGTTAAATGATTATCCCACCAACCTTTAAGTTGGCCTGTAAACCCTGCAATTATCATTTCAGAAATTTGTCTATCTGAATTATTATTTGTTCTACAAATAGTAGCATACATAAGTATATTATGTAATACTGTTATTATCTGATATTCAGACTGTCCATCAATATTCCATTCATAGACAGACTCTCCATTGTATTGTGATAAAGTAATATTTTGGTTTTCTTCAAATAATAAATTAGCAGGAGTTGGTCTTTGATA
>JAURVB010007851.1:0-22714 GCA_033002965.1 Piper betle | reverse complement strand
TTTATGTATTAGGGTTTTGATAATGTGTTATCATGAAGTTGCACAGGTCGATATTTACTCTCCTGTACTTGTAAGTTTTTAAAGACATCTACTTGGCGTGTGTTGGCGATAGCTTGTGAATAGCTTTGCCTTATACAATATAATTATGCAGAGCTGCATATGTTCTTACTACATCCGATTGAGAGAATATCCCCCATAAAGTTCAAAATTTGCTCGAGTTGCAAAACTCAGAACAACTTATGAACTCATCCATTAGCCAATGAAACATTAAGGCTCCTTTGTTGGTATGAAAAAGATGTAAAATGTTTGAATAATTTTTACATAAAAATTTCATGTTTTTACTTATATTTTTTTAATGAAATTGATGAAGTTGAAATTTTTGAGGGAACCACTTGGTGTCAAGTTTTAATTGCATTTTATTATACAATGTTTTTAAAATAAATAATTTTTTAATAAAAGATTAATACTTTTGGCATGAATTGTCATACATAGATATCATAAATTTTATATTTTTTCATGTTAATCAAATGGCGCTTAAAATTTACTCCTAAGGTAAATGGGTGACATCATGTGTTTTTTACTTAGATTAAAGTGATGTCTTTTCCTCTTTTATCTCCTTTCAGCTTTCACAATAATTTTTAAGGCCATAAAATACTTATTGAAGAAATATATTTATTTTAACTCTACAAGCCTGTAAATACTTATTTAACTTAGGAATAGCTTGTATTGAATTAAATTATCAATTAGAAATATTAAATTAAATTATTAAACATAATAATGTTATGATAAATTATTATTTTGTATAAATGTTACTAATTTATATGTTATTAATAAATTTCAACTGAACCCTACTCTGCCCATTGCGTAATTCTTTGGTTTGTGTTTTTGATCAAGTACTGCTAGTTGCCATGTATTTAACCTCTTTTTTTCTGTTCTTTACTTTGCTTTGCCTTGCTTTTTGTGTTATAGTTAATTCTGGCCCATAAAATACCATGGGCCTTTAGATACCTGTTTAGTTTATGATTTTTATTTATTGTCAGGAAAGTATTGAAGTATGATTCTATAAGAATTATTTAAATATTTATAAATTTATTTGAATCAAATAATGTACGATTGAAGAAATATACTTATATTTAAGTATAGGCTTTTAAATATTTACTTAATTTATGACCTTAGACTATAATTATATCCAAATAAAAATCTTAAACTAATTTATATTAAATTAAATTGCTAATTAGAAATTATAATTTAAATTACTAAAGATAATAGTTGATCTAAAATAATTATTAATTTGTATAATTTAATTTTATCCAATTTTAAATATATATTATTAATAGGTTTTAAGTGTACCCCATTACGTAAGTTTTTGGCTATTGTTTTTTAATTTGGATCTAGGGGTTGTTGTATTATAGCTACACCTCGTAGTTGATTAATTTTCAATAACTGTCTATCGAGTGTTAGTGAAAATGGCTAGGCGTAGAGTGCAATGACGATATTACAAAATAATAAGGAGATAGAGAAATAGTATTAAAAATTTTACATAGAAACCCATCAAAGATAGAGGGAAAATTCATGGGTGTGGCGACATTTTGAGTATAAATTTACTAATACAAAAAGATAGATTATTTACAAAATATATTGTACCCACACTGCGTCAACCAATCTCTTACGAAAAGAATCGTGAACACCTTAATATTTAGAAATACTTCAAAGTACTTAGAAAACTTGAATTGTAGGTCAATCTTGTTACTATTTTTCATTATATATTTTCCCCTAGATTTTAACCACATCTATTCAAACTGTACCAAGTTTGTAAGACATCTAATGAAATTATAAATGGAATTGAGATATTCTCATAACTCAAATAGAAAGATAATAGCAGGCATGGGCCTCAAACAATTCTCCATTAAAAACTATTCTAGGAGTCAGTCTTCTAGTCTGAAAGAAATTTAGAATATACTCCACTAACCTGCTAACTGCTCCCCATTTTGAAGGCACTCCAAAATTTTGAACGTCTTTGTTAAGCGATTTCAAAATACTATTGAAAGTAGTATCACCATAATTCTGTTACTGGTTGATTTGAAAAGAAATGAAGGTTGTGGGTAAGTGGCCTCGTTTTCTAAAATTTTCATAAACATGGTAGAAAAATGTGGACGGTGGTAAAAATGACCAACTTGTGATACGTGTTTGAATAAAAAAATACGTATTGTGGCTTTGAAGACTTTGCAATTTATTGAAAATCTTTATAAGAAATTTGGCCATTTCACTTAATTTCAAATAGCCAACCAATTCAATTCGACTCTATTGTTTTCTTCCTCGTAGAAATCCTTTGAAGTATTTCTAAATATTAAGGTGTTCACGATTCTTTTCGTAAGAGATTGGTTGACGCAGAGAGTGTGGGTACAATATATTTTATAAATAATCTATCTTTTTGTATTAGTAAATTTATACTCAAAATGTCGCCCCACCCATGAATTTTCCCTCCATCTTTCATGGGTTTCTATGTAAAATTTTTAATACTATTTCTCTATCTCCTTATTATTTTGTAGTATCGTCAATGCACTCTACGCCTAGCTATTTTCACTAACACTCTTGATAGACAGTTATTGCAAATTAATCAACTACGAGGTGTAGCTATAATACAACAACCCCTAGATCCAAATTAAAAAACAATAGCCAAAAACTTACGTAATGGGGTACACTTAAAATCTGTTAATAATATATATTTAAAATTAGATAAAATTAAATTATACAAATTAATAATTATTTTAGATCAACTATTATCTTTAGTAATTTAAATTATAATTTCTAATTAGCAATTTAATTTAATATAAATTAGTTTAAGATTTTTATTTGGATATAATTATAGTCTAAGGTCATAAATTAAGTAAATATTTAAATGCCTATACTTAAAAATAAGTAGATTTCTTCAATCGTACATTATTTGATTCAAATAAATTTATAAATATTTAAATAATTCTTATAGAATCATACTTCAATACTTTCCTGACAATAAATAAAAATCATAAACTAAACAGGTATCTAAAGGCCCATGGTATTTTATGGGCGAATTAACTATAACACAAAAAGCAAAGCAAAGCAAAGAAAAGAACATTAAAAAAAGAGGTTCAATACATGGCAACTAGCAGTACTTGATCAAAACACAAACCAAAGGATTACGTAATGGGCAGAGTAGGGTCCAGTTGAAATTTATTAATAACATATAAATTAGCAACATTTATGCAAAATAATAATTTATCATAAAATTATTATGTTTAATAATTTAATTTAATATTTCTAATTGATAATTTAATTCAATACAAGCTATTCCTAAGTTAAATAAGTATTTACAGGCTTGTAGAGTTAAAGTAAATATATTTCTTCAATAAGTATTTTATGTCCTTAAAATTTGTTGTGAAAGCTGAAAGGAGATAAAAGAGGAAAAAGACATCACTTTAATCTAAGTAAAAAACACATGATGTCACCCATTTACCTTAGGAGTAAATTTTAAGCCCCATTTGATTAACATGAAAAAAATATAAAATTTATGATATCTATATGACAATTCATGCCAAATGTATTAATCTTTTATTTAAAAATTATTTATTTTAAAAAAATTGTGTAATAAAATACAATTAAAACTTGACACCAAGTGGTTCCCTCAAAAATTTCAACTTCATCAATTTCATTAAAAAAATATATAACAAAAACATGAAATTTTTATGTCAAAATTATTCAAACATTTTACATCTTTTTCATACCTACGAAATGGAGCCTTATTGTTTCATTGGCTAATGGATGAGTTCATAAGTTGTTCTGAGTTTTGCAACTCGAGCAAATTTTCAACTTTATGGGGGATATTCTCTCAATCGGATGTAGTAAGAACATATGCAGCTCTGCATAATTATATTGTATAAGGCAAAGCTATTCACAAGCTATCGCCTACACACGCCAAGTAGATGTCTTTAAAAACTTACAAGTACAGGAGAGTAAATATCGACCTGTGCAACTTCATGATAACACATTATCAAAACCCTAATACATAAACCAGCAGTTCTCTTCTTTAAAATTTAAAGCATTGGAGTTCTTTGAACTCTTGTTTCATCGTAAATAATTTTGACTCATAATTTAATAATTTTATGGGCCAATAATTATAAACTTATATAACTTAGAATTATAATAATATCAATAATAATAATTATTATTAATTTTAATTTGAATAGGAAACAATTGAAGTTCCACTCAACTGATAAATCCTAAAGAGAATTTATAAATCCAATGCACATACTTTTCTTGTGTTATAGTTGATTCTTACCCCATAATAGCTCTTTTGGCCCATTAATTCTTACTTAATTACAATATTATTATTATTATTATTATTATTATTATTATTATGAGAACTTTTGTTGTATAATTCTGCCTAAATTAAATCTTAAATTAATTGATATATTCTCATTTAATTGAATTAAAATTTTTACTTTTTAATACGAATATAATTTAGTACTTCTACATAACATTCCTTTTATAGCCCCATAAACATATTTAATTTAATCTATTTATAAATTTATTTTTCATTGTTGTTTATTGATTGGAGTAGAAAGTTTAAAATGATAAATTCCATTTAAATATTAAAATGTTCTTATATCAAAATTTTTTACGTATTAATACCCACATAACTAAATGGTTTACTTATTTTTTAACATAAAATTTAACTTTAATATTATCATTGTTATTCTAAAAACAGATATATTTTATTAAAATCATTCACTATTCTTATTTAGAAGTAATAATTAATTATATTTTGTATAATTTAATTTTTATTTATTTATATATTATCAATAAATTTCAATATACCATATGAATTACACGGGTCCTTGGCTATTATTAACTATATTTTGACTCTTATGTATACAAAGGAAGAATAATAATATAAGTTAGTGTGGATATTCATGTTATTGGTTTGAACTGAATCTGTTAATAGGGCGGCAATCAGTCCCATTACGATGTGGTATAGAGGCATTTACTATTATTATATTTACTAATTTCTTCAAAATTAATTGTGTTATCACATCAGTTTATCGCTACTAATTTTTTACCAGTTTGGCTAAATGGTTCATAATTATTGAAATTTTGAATTGAATCGCACAGCTCTTTAGGGTCCGTTTGGTTAATATGAAAATAGTGTAAATAAAAAAATATTCGTATGAAAAGGAAATATAATGAGATGAAATGATATGAAAATTTTAAAAATTTCTCTTTTATATTTGGATAGTAGGAAAATGAGATAAAAATGAAATATTCTTTTTCATATGCCATTAGCTTGTGCCTCCTAAAATTTCCCCTAATTTCTTCTTTTTTCATAAAAAACTGTTGCTTTATAAAATTTTTACACAGTTTTATTTTGAATGAAATTGAAATTGATTTTGACTAAATTTCAAGACATCTAAACACAAGAAAATGTATACCCTCCCAATTATAAATTTCTTTCATACAATTTCAAGACAAGAAAATAGACTTAACACAAAACCCTTTCCAGTATCAAAACATAGAGAATATAATAATATAAAATTTAAATTAATTATAGTAATAATACTACTTATTTATGTACATCAATATAGATATAATTTTATTTTAAAAAACAAACAACTACTTTAATAAAACAACAAATCAACAAAATAATAATTAAAATTTTTGCTTGCATATATATTATTTACTCATGTTTAGATGTGTTCATATATTTGATAACTATATCATTATTATTCATGATTAATTGATATTAACTACTAAATTTTTTATTTATTTATGAAATTATTTTAGACTCGCATATATGCTATTATTTACTCTCGTCTAGTTACAAAGTTATGTTGTATTATTTATATTATTTATATTTCTTTATTAATGTATCATTTATTTATTATTATTTATTTACTAGTGAATGAGTTTATACATTTAATTATTTATTAACTAATTGTTTATTTAATTATTACTCACTATTTATTCACCTATTAATTTTCACATGAGTTTAGTTGTTATTTGTTATTGTTTTGTGCTTACTCAAGTACTTATTATTATTTTATTTATTTAGCTAGTTTTTTATATGTTTATTTATTTACAGTGTGTGCACCTCATTTTGCTAGCCAAACATTGTTTATTTATTTCCTTTGCATTGTTGTTTGAGACGTTCTTATTGATGTGAGCACACATTATGACCATGCATCATAGAAAGTTAGTATTTTGCTTAGGAGTGGGTTCCAATATATGTTCCGGAGTCCGAGCTTGCCATATATTTGTAGTCAAGCTTGAAGCTTTGGACCATAGTTCCATTATAACTCTTCTTGGACTTTTTATTTTACTCAATTTCGTGATTAATAACCCTCGAAGATGAGATCCCTCATATTGTTTTCAAATTTAGCTCCACTTCACGTTGTCTTTGGGCCTACTTATATAATTCCCTTCCTAGCCCTATATATAGCTTTTATCGAATTTTTAGTGAGTGAATAGTTGGTGAATTTGACTTTACATATACCATGAATAGGTGAATATGCAAGTCACACGGGCTCTGGACAAGTGAGGAGGTTGTTCAATTCTCGAAGGATCCTGACATCTTTACGTCTTGAGGTCCCTCACATCCAGAGAGGCATGGACTAGACAAGTATTGTTGTGTATAGCAAATGTCTTGACTTGTGGTTTTAGAGGAAGGTGACTCCCTGAGAGTACTCGGCCATTGTTGTGTGGGCCAAAGATTATATAGAGGTTTGGAGAGGGCTTAGGATAGGTGTTTTTTTTCTAAGAGTGAGACATTTATTCCCGTGAGAGGTATTTGCTGAGAGTAGACAAACACAAAATCAGTTCGGGATGCTATTGAATCTGCAGTTTAATGGCTCCTCAATAGTCCTTTGAGTATTCCCATAGAGATTATATATGGTTGCATTCCCAATGGAATACCAGATTCCACTTGCTAGTTTGTACTAGTTATTTTTCGGACCAATGACATTTATTGGTGATATTTTTTCTATTATATTTATAGATCTTGCATTCTTATGTGTTGGGTCAGCTTTAGTGGAAGGACAGAAGGTTGCTACATATACATGTGCTCAATATGCCATTATTTTCTTTCATTCTTTTATTTGGATTTGATGTGTATTCATGTATATTTAGTTGAGTGTTTGTTGTACATTTACTAGTGTCTTCCATTCTCGAGACTTTAAGAGGGTTGTTTCGGTCCATTTCTCATTCTAGTCTTAAAAATTAATTGATTTAGACATGACTCGACTTGATCGTAACAGTTCTAATTTGGTTTTTAAGTGAACCGGAATTGGGCTGTTATATTATATATAAAATATATCAAATTCATATATTTTTAGTAGGCTAACCATTTTAAAATTTTTATTTCATTTATACTATTTTCATGTCAACCAAACGGACCTTATGGTAAAAGTATTGATCTTTCACTAAAACAGAATTTATGAATATTTCATTGTAAGATGCAAGTTAGACTTCACACGAAATGCCCCTTTGAAATTTCATCTCCATCAATTTTTTATAAAAAATACAAATACAAGGTGGAAATTTTGTTATGAAGAGATTTCACATCTCATATTTACATCATAATAACTAACTCTCTATAAATTATAACTAAGAAATTTTCATATATTTTACATCTTTTATATTTGTCATGCCAATCAAACAGAGATTTATTGTGAAAGGAGAATATAAGAATGTGGTTGAGAGAGAGGTCCCTTAGCATTCTCCTTGTCTGCTATTGAGATCTTTTGAAAACAACCATGAATTGCTTTTAGAGCCTATATGCATGAAGTACACATGGATCAGCTGATATGAGCTACAACTTTTCTTTAGAACAATTTTGTGGATATCACTACTCAAAACCACATAGCTAAATATAAAAATAAATAATATTGTAGATTTTCAAATCAGCATAATGCTTGTACCCCTTCATCTTAATTATCATAATAAATTTAATTTCAAAATATCTTTAAACTAATGCATTTTTTAAAATCTAAAAGTAAGTCATATTGGTGCCAAAAGAAGATAAAATTTTATCAACCTCTTCCATATGCACTCTACTTTGAATCGTCCTATACATACATTCTCCACCTACAAGGATATAGGTGAAGAGAGCAGTGGTGGAAAACGTCGATAGAGTATTTTTCTTCTACTTTTCATATATATAAATAAACCTCATTAATTATGCAGGACCCACAATATAAAGGTATAAATTAGAGGTCTAACCTCACATGATAAACTTTGAGATGTAGCTTACCTTAATTTTTCTCCATCTTTTTATGATTTAAACAAGATTTGGGAAAGACTACATTAGTGAATTTATGAGATGTAGCTTACCTTAATGCCAAGATGTTTGTTGTATCTCAATGATATCTTCCCAAGACAATTGGTTAATCCTGTGAAACCATTTAATAGAAGTTCATCGATATCTTCTTTTTATAAAGTAAATAGACTTCAACTGTTTGAAAATAAGTATTACTTATAGTTCTATATTAACAAAAGACTCCTTTTTAATAGTAAAAATCATTCTTCAGTAATTATATTCTTATGTGGGGGCAATTCCTCATTATATTTTTCATTCGCAACAAAATATGTCTTGCCATATTAAAAAAAATGTTTTTGGGGAGAGATGCTATTTCACAAATTAACCATAGGTATCGTCACATATTCATACCTAACAATTTTCTTGAACAAATCTTTTTATTTTTGATTAGTTCAATCCATTTTTTTGTTTGTACGTGGAGCCATTTACTGGTTTGCAAACATCTTGGAATGCTTTTAACTTATGATTAAATAGTCAATTTTTAAAGAATTTATTCCCGGCCTCCTTCCAAATATGAATCTATCTCCATTTCCATCGAAATATGAATTTGATTCACAATCTAGTCTCTATGTTTTAAGATTAATAGTCATGGTATTATATTGAACTGGGTTTATGTGTATATGTCTCTTTATGTAAAGGGATTCAAGCTTGCCATCTAATATCGTATATGGTTGTACTGGTCAGATTTCATGGCGTCAAGCCAAGAGAGGATGAGGAAAGCATATGAAAAAGTTGGGCACTCGTCACGGTTGAAAATGAAGAAAAGTTGAACAATGATATGTAACACGTTTGTCTAGAAGATACACTAGAAAAAAAAAGAAATAAATAAAAAAGACCTGAGAGAGAAGGAGAGTGAACATGCATATCCTTTTTATGAAGCTCCAAGAATCTTAAGTTTTCTAGTTCATAATGCCACAATACACATCAATAATAACTGTGACATTTTTAACCTGCAATATTATTGTATATGCTTATGGTTTGAATTAATCCGCGAGGAAAGAAACGTTGTGGAAAGTGAGTAGTTTGTTGTTGTAATGTTTTTATCTTCATTAGCTGTATTGGTGTGACGACCCTCATGGGCCTAGGCCTGCCTTGACACTTAGTCAAAAGTTATTAATAAAATTACATTGAAAATCGTAAGCTCATTTTAATTAATACCTAAATTTTATCTCTATAGGTATTTGACGTGTGACTAATTAATTTAAGGTATTTTGCGATTGCGATTGGTACTTATTATTTCTTGGAGCTATGTCTAACCAAAATAATTGGTACCACCCTCTTTAATTTCTTGATTGGTAGGAGAATATAAACTTATAAAAGGAAAAATACTTTCACAACATTTATTAATATTGTATATGGTGACAAAAATGATATTTCTCATTCAAATTACACTAGTTTCCTATCCTCTAAATTATTTTCATATCTAAGGGTAAGATCTGTTATATTTGTGAAAATAATATATGGGTCTTTAATTTGGGCTTTATGCCCATCAAATTTCATTTTGATTGGAACGTTATAAATTGTATAGTGCCAATCTAATTTCGTATTCAATGTGGGCTAAGATACTAGCCATAGGATGAGAGTATAGGGTAGGCCGTAAACCATGGCCGAGGGTAGGAATTTTGAACACAAAATTTCCTAAAATTGGTATATTATGATATCATTTAAATTATGATATCTTCCAAATTAATCCTACAATAATAGATACTGCAATAAGATATAGTATATTAGTCAAGATGGCTTATAAATCTTCAGCTCGATTTAACCGATCAGGTTGCACTTGATCGAGGTCGTTATACATCTCTTTTCCTATCGCAAGCTAGGCAGCAGAAATTTTTCAAAGTACTTAGAAAACTTGAATTGTAGGTCAATCTTGTTACTATTTTTCATTATATATTTTCCCCTAGATTTTAACCACATCTATTCAAACTGTACCAAGTTTGTAAGACATCTAATGAAATTATAAATGGAATTGAGATATTCTCATAACTCAAATAGAAAGATAATAGCAGGCATGGGCCTCAAACAATTCTCCATTAAAAACTATTCTAGGAGTCAGTCTTCTAGTCTGAAAGAAATTTAGAATATGCTCCACTAACCTGCTAACTGCTCCCCATTTTGAAGGCACTCCAAAATTTTGAACGTCTTTGTTAAGCAATTTCAAAATACTATTGAAAGTAGTATCACCATAATTCTGTTACTTGTTGATTTGAAAAGAAATGAAGGTTGTGGGTAAGTGGCCTCGTTTTCTAAAATTTTCATAAACATGGTAGAAAAATGTGGACGGTGGTAAAAATGACCAACTTGTGATACGTGTTTGAATAAAAAAATACGTATTGTGGCTTTGAAGACTTTGCAATTTATTGAAAATCTTTATAAGAAATTTGGCCATTTCACTTAATTTCAAATAGCCAACCAATTCAATTCGACTCTATTGTTTTCTTCCTCGTAGAATCCTTTGAAGTATTTCTAAATATTAAGGTGTTCACGATTCTTTTCGTAAGAGATTGGTTGACGCAGAGAGTATGGGTACAATATATTTTATAAATAATCTATCTTTTTGTATTAGTAAATTTATACTCAAAATGTCGCCCCACCCATGAATTTTCCCTCTATCTTTCATGGGTTTCTATGTAAAATTTTTAATACTATTTCTCTATCTCTTTATTATTTTGTAGTATCGTCATTGCACTCTACGCCTAGCTATTTTCACTAACACTCTGATAGACAGTTATTGAAAATTAATCAACTACGACGTGTAGCTATAATACAACAACCCCTAGATCCAAATTAAAAAACAATAGCCAAAAACTTATGTAATGGGGTACACTTAAAATCTGTTAATAATATATATTTAAAATTAGATAAAATTAAATTATACAAATTAATAATTATTTTAGATCAACTATTATCTTTAGTAATTTAAATTATAATTTCTAATTAGCAATTTAATTTAATATAAATTAGTTTAAGATTTTTATTTGGATATAATTATAGTCTAAGGTCATAAATTAAGTAAATATTTAAAAGCCTACACTTAAAAATAAGTAGATTTCTTCAATCGTACATTATTTGATTCAAATAAATTTATAAATATTTAAATAATTCTTATAGAATCATACTTCAATACTTTCCTGACAATAAATAAAAATCATAAACTAAACAGGTATCTAAAGGCCCATGGTATTTTATGGGCCAGAATTAACTATAACACAAAAAGCAAAGCAAAGCAAAGAAAAGAACAGAAAAAAAGAGGTTAAATACATGGCAACTAGCAGTACTTGATCAAAAACACAAACCAAAGAATTACGTAATGGGCAGAGTAGGGTCCAGTTGAAATTTATTAATAACATATAAATTAGTAACATTTATACAAAATAATAATTTATCATAAAATTATTATGTTTAATAATTTAATTTAATATTTCTAATTGATAATTTAATTCAATACAAGCTATTCCTAAGTTAAATAAGTATTTACAGGCTTGTAGAGTTAAAATAAATATATTTCTTCAATAAGTATTTTATGGCCTTAAAAATTATTGTGAAAGCTGAAAGGAGATAAAAGAGGAAAAGACATCACTTTAATCTAAGTAAAAAACACATGATGTCACCCATTTACCTTAGGAGTAAATTTTAAGCCCCATTTGATTAACATGAAAAAAATATAAAATTTATGATATCTATGTATGACAATTCATGCCAAAAGTATTAATCTTTTATTAAAAAATTATTTATTTTAAAAACATTGTATAATAAAATACAATTAAAACTTGACACCAAGTGGTTCCCTCAAAAATTTCAACTTCATCAATTTCATTAAAAAAATATAAGTAAAACATGAAATTTTTATGTAAAAATTATTCAAACATTTTACATCTTTTTCATACCAACGAAACGGAGCCTTAATGTTTCATTGGCTAATGGATGAGTTCATAAGTTGTTCTGAGTTTTGCAACTCAAGAACAAAATTTGAACTTTATGGGGATATTCTCTCAGAACATTTTGTTTGAATCTCAATCGGATGTAGTAAGAACATATGCAGCTCTGCATAATTATATTGTATAAGGCAAAGCTATTCACAAGCTATCACCAACACACACTAAGTAGATGTCTTTAAAAACTTACAAGTACAGGAGAGTAAATATCGACCTGTGCAACTTCATGATAACACATTATCAAAACCCTAATACATAAACCAACAGTTCTCTTCTTTAAAATTGAAATAAAAAATTAATAGAAAACCAATATTCCTACCACCCAAGGCAGAGGAAAGGAACTACCTTTACAGATTTTATTTTAAAGTCAGCCACCTGCAACTACTTATATAACATGAGATTAAACACATCAGTGGAAAGAGGTCTTATCGATATACTTATCTCCTTCAAAGCTTTTAAGCATGGTTAAATTTCTTCTTCAGACCATATAATGGGAAATCTTGTAGAAGCACGGCATCAATGTGTTTATTCCTGCCAAATCAGCAGCTGTGCAGCCACGACAGCGCTTCTAAAGTTCGGCCTTTTCCTCCGGCTTGGCCGTCAAAAATCGAACTACAACACAGGTAATGTTGTCCGCGCTGCCTCTTTCGTAAGCTTCCTGCATCAACCTGCTTGCGGCCTCCACTGGGTCGCCAATAGGTTTGACCATAGAAACAGCCTCCTAAATTGATTCATTAAAATCATAGAAGTTGAAATTTTTGCATTCAATCATTTCAATAAATTAATAAAAAAAGCATAAATATTGAGAATGAACCTCGTTCGAGACAACATCCCAAAGTCCATCACTTGCAAGGATAAGAAATTCAAGAGATTCATCAATAACTTCCTCCTATTAAATCAACATCAGTATTAGTGTTAAAAAGGTGATATGGGCTCAAACTTGTCCACAAGTGTATTACGGACTCCATAGTTCCTATTAAGAAATTATACATATAGTCGCAACATCCCTAGAAAACCAAGTTAACTCATTAAAATAAACTTCATTTGCTTTATCTGATATATCGAAATCTAAGGTAAGAATTTGGGAACTCACCCCTACATTCTCAATATCAAAAACACTCACCTGGCCAATTAAACAGAGTCACACTTCTTCCAGAAAATAGAAAGCTTAAGACCAATCATTGAATTTTCCAATTTTTCATAGGTCAGAATTTAGTCTTGAAATTTTCTATATGGCACTATTTTTAATGGGACTTAACAATGAAATTAAAATAAAAGCACATAACATGATCCCTGATCATATTGGAATTCAAACAAAGGCATATATCAGTGCTTTGTCATACAGCAGTGATACTAAATTCAATCTACAAAACTAACAGAGAATAGGAAGAATATAAATAGCCACAGGCCAGCTAACCCGAATATCTGGATCAGCAACTACATATTGCTTCAAAAGTCTGTCACCAAATGCACGGGAAACAGCAAGTACTCCACCCACTCTCCAAGTACCTGGAGTTCAATAATCAGTTTTACATGAATAATCATTCATTAGACCACTTCTCGTAAGATAATGTTGACCTCAGCAACCACTGAAAAAGCTAATGCTATATCTTCATAACTAGCCAAATCAGCTGATCACCAACCTCAGGATCCACAACTAGATACTATTTCTAAAATAACAGGATAATTTGTCGAGGGACATCTAATTATGGAAAGGAACAGAAATTTAGAATGCTCAACACAAGGAAAACGGCCATCACTATTCCTATAAACTCTAAATTTCAACATGAATATAATATATTAATCTAAACAGACCACATTTAATACGCTCCCAAACAATAGGAATTGAGTTAGCAGAAAAGTTGACATATCAGTTTTCTTACCCGCCCACATAACAAATCCTCCTGCATCTTCAATTCTCTGTCTCTCATCAGTTTGGTCAGGTTTGTGATCTCGTGAAACAGCTATAGCTGCCGGTACAGAATCACTCACATGAGCTTCCAATTCATAATCTCAAAAAAGACAACTTCCAAGAATACAATTCCACCAACAGAAAAATCAAGCAATCATATTGAATAACAGTCCAGCACTAATGAACGCATGGTCTGCAATAACTACACCCTAAAAAGACCCTAAATAAAAACAACTGCATCTTTGTTTAAATTCTCGGCCATCGATGTTCTTCCATTGCTATTCTTGTTTACATAAATTAGTACGGCACCAACAGAAACTTCTCAATAAATAAGGAGCAATACTTAAAACTATTCATAGCCAATTTATGTACCATTATAGCTCATCATCACAAATTTTATGATGCCTGACTAATCAAAATATCATCTCCATGAAATCTAAGAATAAAATTCTACTGCACAGTGATCATATTGATTTAGCATTGATGCCATGCTAATAATTCAATTTTCCTTACATCAAGAAAAAGAAAAATATGCAGGTGACCGCTGCTAGACCTCATAATTATCTTTTTACATAGTACATACAATCAAACTTTAAATCTAGAATGCAATCTCTACAAAAGAACTAATGCCATCCATGTACTAGTGAATAAGATTATTCCAACAGAAAAGTTGTCTTCCCTTCACTGTTATATAAACCAAAACAATAAAGGAGAAAGGCCACAAAAAACAACAATGATGACTACAACAGAAAAAATGTCACTATAAATTACTCGAAAGAAAATTTCATTTAAAAGTTAAAAGATAATCAAAGAATGATGGCAACAAAATACCGTTTCCCCCTACAAATTACAGCCCTAGAATCTCCAACATTTGCCACAAGTAGACGATCACCAACAAGAATAGCTGTAGAAGCTGTGGATCCGGCATCTCGGTGCATCATTCAATTAGTAGGCATTAGCTTCTAGATTTGATTTGTAGGTACGGAGTAGGAGCTTGCTACATGGCGCGCAAACACGATTGGAGTTTTTAACAGGTCCGCTTAGGAGTTATTCTCGATTTACTATCTTATTCCATCATGTTTTGTTTTATTAGGTAAGAGGATGTGTCGAGTGGTGTATTTATCGTATCCCACTCCACACGGGCCATTTAGCCGATTGCATTTTGGGAATAATAACCCTTAAAGATGAGATCCCTAGAGTTTGTTTTCGATACTCAAATGCAGCTAACGATGCCTTGGGCCTATTATACTAAATTCCCTACCCATGCCAATATACGTATAGTTTTCGCGTTTTCAGTGAGATGTGAGACAAGGGAAAACTGACAACCATGTCTTCAGATAAGGCATGTGTTTGTCAAAGTGGATTCTGGAATTGGTGAGTGTTTGTTCCATTTATGAGAGATCCTGATAACTCCACCTTTGAGTTCCTCAAACCTAGAGAAGTGTGGAAGTTTACAAGTACTGCTATGCAACGCATGTCTAGACTTGTGGTTTCAAAGGGTACTGAAGGCGCATTCTTGAGAGTAATTGGCCTCTGCACTCAGGGCTAGGAGTAATACAGAGGATGTAGAGGGCTGAGAGGAAAGAGAATGATTTTCTTGCACAAGGGATAGTTCCAAGTGGCCAAGGAAAGAGAATGAGATGGAAAGAGGACGCTGTTGCATGAGGTTGACGGCTCCCAGATATTGCCCTTACGAGAGTTCTTAGGGAAGAGTAATGAAGTTTTTATTTAACAGGACGGTCAGCTTGCCTGTGTCAGTTTGTTATTAGTTATTTCTGGACCGGTAACACTCATTACTGACATCTTTTTATTATATATGTAGGTGAGAATTACGAGGAATGATAGCTGTCGCGATTGCGGAGGAGCAACACTAGAATCGTTCACACATGTACCTGCCGATTGTAATTGGTGATGTGTTGAATTGTGTAGATAATGAAATTTGAATGCTATTCTATAAACTGCTAAAGATATTTTGTATGTGAATAAAAATAGAAAGTGAAAAATGAACTGGGTGAGCTACAGAGTGAGGATAACTAGAATGTGAAAAACATGATGTGTTTGGACTGTGTTTTCAATTTTTATTGATATAAATATATACTGATTGTTGTTTATAGGGTGGCCCCTATTGCACTTTTAGGGGAGACTTTGTCCATTTCATTTTAAAAATAGATATCTCTTTTGAACTTTTTATTCTTTTGGTTTGTTTGTTTACTTGTTTGCACATCATGGCATGCAGGTAGTACAATATTAGAACCCAAGCATCACATCCATGCTTTCCATGATGCATCACCATCATTAGACGCCAAGCGTAGATCCGGGTTGGCTGAACCGAATCCAATAGATTTGCGAACGGTTCGGTCACCAGTAACATTTTCGGGTTGGTTCAAGGGTGAACTGAAACGGGGTGTTACAGACGTGATATCAAAGCTAACTCTCGGTCGATTAAGATAGTGGATGCATTATAGGTTACATGTGTGTGAAAGCTTCTCTAGCTGTACCAACAGGTATTTTTCTGTCATAATGTTTTTGGCTTGCAGAGTTTCTTACCAAACAGTGGTGTGATAGGGTGATCAGATTAGAGTAGGGAGTATGAATAGGATGGAGAACATGACTCGTAGGATGTAGATCAGGGCCCCATCCCCTCAATTGCCCAGACAGGAGAGTCCTGACCATTGTCACAGTGACACAAGCTCTAGTCGACTGAGGACCACTGTGCCACCAGAGGAGGCTAGTGTGCCAATTTCAGTTAACCAACGCAGTGAGGGTCATCATTGAGACAGTCGTCGTGACAATCACTGTAGTAGAAGCATTCGACAAGAGAGGGATGTAGGGATTGCCAGGTTAGCTAAAGTTCAGATACAGATGTAGCAAAACCAAGAGGAATTCAGGAGAGAGCTCAAGCAAATAGCCCTTTCAATAGCCAGAGCTGAGAAGAAACCAAAAGTAGATGAAGAGGCACAAGTAGAAACCATGGGCCCTCCTCCGCTGCCTCCTCTTCAACCTCTACAATAGAGGACTACTCCAACAATGGCTCCTCTGCATGCCCCATTTCAGGCAAGAATGGGACTGGATGTCAGTTGACCCACTGTAGCAAGTGGCGGATAGACTGCAAGTGGAAGTGGAGCTACAGGATGTGTAAGAGTACCAATAGGTATAGGGCCACAGCTTCCACAATATGAACTAAGAGAAGGATCGAACAGATCAGTGGATGCAAGGAATCTGGAGCTAGGGCAATATGAAAGGTTTGTGAGGAATGGTAGATGACCTTTCTTTGGGAAGTTGGATGCGGAAGAGGCATTCCTATGATATCATCGGCCGTAGGAGTGTTTGCTAGTATGGGATGCCCTATGGAGCACAGAGTACACATTACAGGGCCATTCCAAGACGAAGCAAGAATATGGTGGGATGTAGTGTAGAATTCCACATTTGCCCACTGTCAACCTTAGGGCATCACTAGGGAGGAATTCAGAGCGGAATTCGATGGAATGTATTTTTCGCCAACTGTCTGGAAGAGGAAGGAGCGAGAATTCCAGACATTGAGGCAAGGACCCATGACGGTGGTGCAATACAAAACTAGGTTTAGAGGTGAATGTAGATTAGGCATGAATGTTTGTTATAGTTGCGGTCGGCCAGAACATCAAGCTTGAGATTGTAGAGTAGGCACAAGGGTATGCTATATTTGCGGTCAGCCTGGGCATAAAGTGGAAACTTGTCCAACTGGCTAGACCCAGCAGTTGACACTTCCAGCGCCTCCATAGAGACTTGCACTCCCAGCTCCCCAGCAACAACCACGGCAAAGAGGCCAACAGAACCAAAGTCAAGGCCAGAGAGACGGAGACTAACAACCACCGAGACAGTAGCAAAAGGGATAGAACCAAAAATCGTACATGGCTGTAGGGCAAGCCAAACAGCAAAAGGCTAAACAATAGGCACCATTAGCTTAGAATCAGGCGGTACTACAAGCAACATCTCCTACCCCAACATAACAGCAGCCAGTGAGGATGTATGCGGTCACTGTGGTAGAGGCACTAGAGGATACGACAGTCGTGTTAGGTACGCTTTTAGTAGGCTTTGTACCTACAAGAGTCTTATTTGATTATGGCTGCATAGAATCATTTATTTCATACACTCACACAAATAGAATTGGATGGAAGAGTTAGGACATTCACTATTAGTGTCCACTCCTGTCGGTAGTGTGATAGCTACAGGCGAGTGTGTGCGTAATGTCCCTGTTGAGATTTAATAGCGACAACTTGTAGCTGATTTGATGTTGTTCAAGCTACAAGAATTTGATGGGATATTTGGAATGAATTTGATGTCCAAGCAAGGAGCCATGATAAATTGCCAAAGAAAGACGGTGACTTTCAGCCACAGAAGACGCCACTTTCTCTTCCAAGGTCAATGTAGAGATAGAGAACAAGAATGGATATCTTATCAGAATGTAGTGAGACAGTTAGACAGAGGCAATGAGCTAATAATGGCAGTGTTAGTCTTGGTTGAGTAGAGTGGTTTAGGGGACCAACCGAGCATTGAGGAGATTTTAGTGGTCAGCAAATTCACTAACGTATTCCTAGGGGAAATTACTGGATTGCCGCCTGACAGAGAGGTAGACCTTGCAATTGAATTGATGCCTAGCACAACACCTATCTCTAGAGCTCCGTACAGGATGGCACTTCTTGAGCTCAAGGAACTCAAGGAACAGTTATAGACACTATTGGATCAAGGATTCATCAGACCGAGTGTTTCCCCATGGGGTGCACCAATGTTATTCGTGAGGAAGAAGTATGGAAGCATGCGTTTATGCATTGATTATAGGATGCTAAACCATACAACTATTAATAATAGATACCCTCTTCCTCGCATTGATGACCTATTTGATCAGTTGAGCTCACCAGTCATCTTCTCAAAGATTAATTTGAGGTCAAGATACTATCTATTGAAGATTAGGGCAGAAGACATCCCAAAGACTACATTTAGGACCATATATGGACACTACGATTTTTGGTCATGCCTTTTGGATTGACCAATGCTCCAGCAACATTTATGGACTTGATAAATAGAGTGTTTAACCCATATTTGGACCAGTTTGTGATCATCTTTGTATACAACATACTGGTATACTCTTTGTCGAGGGAAGAGCATGAGCAACATCTGAAGATAGTGTTACAGACGTTGAGAGAGCATAGATTGTACGGTAAGTTTTCGAAATGTAGTTTTTGGCTGTCAAAAGTGAATTTTCTTGGCCATATCATCTCAGCATTAGGCATTTCAATAGATCCAACAAAGATAGAGGCAGTAGTACATTGGGAATAGCCAAAGAGCACCTACCTCTAATGGAGTTCTCCTACAACAACAACTATTAGGCCATGATAGGAATATCACCATTTGAGGCACTTTACGGTAGACCATGCTAATCCACAGTGTGTTGGGTTCAGGACAACAAGCCAATAGTAGTTGGGCCAGAGATGATCCAGCAGACCAGGAAGTGGTAATGCGGATAAGGAAGAGGATGAGGTCAGCTCAGGATAGACAAAAAAGTTATGCTGATTAGTGCAGACGTAAGGTTCATTTCGCATTAGGAGATCACGTTCTCCTAAAGATCTCTCCGACTAAGGGAAACACAAGGTTTAGGATGCAAGGGAAACTTAGTCCGTGATATATTGGACCATTTGATGTGATAGAGCACATTGGACTAGTGGCTGACAGGCTAGCATTGCTGCCCCACCTATTAGTTGTGCACAATGTATTCCATATGTCAATGCTAAAGAAATACCATCCAAACAACTCTCCTGTTGTCAGCTTTAGAGAGATAGAGTTGCAACCAGACCTGATGCATCCAAAAGATGCAGTTCAGATTGTGGATCACAAAGTGAAGATTCTCCGAAGAAAAGAAGTTCCCCTAGTATGGTGCAATGGACTCGAAGTGGAGTTGAAGAATCTACATGTGAACGTGAAGATGAAATGAGGAGATGATACCCGGAGATATTCGAGCTAGCAACTTCACAACCAGGTACCTTACCAGAGATTATTTTTCAGATTATGGATGACTTTGAAACTTCCTTCATAAAAGTTTCGAGGACAAAATTTTTCTAAGGAAGGGAAGGTTGTAAAACCCATGACTCGAGTCAAAGTTTTACATTTTCGAACAAGTCGGTTCAATTGTCTGTTCGAGTCGAGTCAGTTTTTGAACCACGTACTGAGTTGATGCCAACCGTGAGTTATTAGTGATGAGGGTCAATTGTACCTGAGTATATGAAGATAATGTCAAAAAGATGATGAGCATTGAATAATCAGAGTATATGAAAGTATACATTATATTTTTTATGTATTGATCGTATAATTCTTTTTAGGCCGAATAACGTATTAGGACACATTTAGAACATGTCAATGTGGTGTTATGGTGTGTATTATATTTTATGGGATTTCCCCTATTTTATGGATTTTTTAGGATTTATTACGAGTTAGTTATTATTTTTAGCTCGAATCGGAGTTCAGTCAAGTTTTATTCACGAAATTTCCACCGAACATCACCCCGACACCTTTGACTCTGCACTTGTACTCGCCACTGATGCCACCTTTGACCGCCTCACTGCCGCCGTGCCCCGCTGTACCATCATCATGCCACCCCGAGCACCTCTGGCCACGGCCTTGCCTCCACAACACTGAATCGCCACGCTCCCGTCATTGATTCCGCCGTCGGCGACCTTTGTTGCCGCCATCCAATCACTGCCTCGATGTCGCCGATCCTCCCACAACTTTTCCAAACTGGAGCAGAGCCCAATGCAGCCCATCCCGGCTGGATCTCTTCACCCCATCATTGATCGCCCCTGTTTTGCCATTTGTCGGTGAGCTGCCACCTCCACCAACCTCGTCGACGTCATAGATACATTGGGCTCGCTGAGCCGGTGCAAATGGTACCCCATACCACCACCATCCTGCCGATTAGCCGCTGCCGGCAACAGTTGTCAGAAAACCGCAGGAAAGTGCCGAAAAATTAGATTTGCTCGAATTTGCCAGATCTTCCGCCGAACTCATCCAGTCGAACCCGATCAAACTTTGGATGCCGCCAAGCACCGAATTCAAGCTCTGAGACATGGGACCAAACCCTAACTAGTCATCCATTATCGTCGATCATCATCGCCAATGACGTGAGGTATAATTACCTCCGATTTAATTATTTAAAATTGATAATTATTAGCATGGCATGTTAGGATTGATTATTTGTTGTGATGAATGCGTATTTGTGAATGAAGTGATAATTTGCATGATTTGATGGATATTGGATGACTGCTAATGATCTCATTAAGTGAATTAAATATGAGCATTTTAATTGACTGCAATGTAACTTAGAAAAATATAATAAAGTTGGTGTGAATGGGATGAGCTAGGGATATTTCTATTGTGGTGAGAATTGTTGATTGTTTGATAGATGATGATTGTATTGTGAGTCTAATGTTTATGATGAGTTTGACGCATCATTTAATTAGCAGGCATTAGCTTCTAGATTTGATAAGAAGGTACGGAGTAGGAGCTTGCCGCATAGGCGCGCAACCACGATTGGAGTTTCATAATTGGTCCACTTTGGACTCGTTATCAAGGTAGAGGATGTTTTGAGTGGTGTATTTATCATATACCACTCCACACTGGCCATTTAGCCAATTGCACTTCCGGATTAATAACCCCTGAGGATGAAATCCCTCGAGTTTGTTTTCGAAACTCAAATCCAGCTCACGATGCCTTGGGGCACATTATACTAAATTCCCTACCCATCCCTATATACATGTAGTTTTTACATTTTCAATGAGATGTGAGACGAGGAAAACCGACGACCACGTCCTAAGATATGGTGTGCATTAGACAAAGCGGGCTTTGGAATTGGTGAGCGCCTGTTCCATTACCGAGGGATCCTAATAACTCCACCATTGAGTTCTCAAGCCCAGAGAAGTGTGGAGGTTTACAAGTAATACTATGCAACATATGTCTAGATTTGCGGTTTCAAGGGTACTGAAGGCGCATGCCTGAGAGTACTCGGCCTCTATACTCAGAGCCAGGAGTAATACAGAGGATGTAGAAGGTTGAGATGAAAGAGAATGATTTTACCGCGCAAGGGATAGTTTAAAGTGGCCAAGGAAAGAGTATAAGATGGAAAAGAGACGATGTTGCACGAGATCGACGACTCCCAAATATTGCCCTTATGAGTGTTCTTGAGGAAGTGTAATGAAGTTTTTATTCAACAAGAGGGTCAGCTCTCTTGTGTCAGTTTGTTATTAGTTATTTCTAAACTGGTAAAATTTGTTATTGATGTCTTTTTATTATATATGTAGGTGAGAACTATGAGGAATGAGAGCTGTCAGAACTGCGGAGGAGTAGTATTGAAATTGCTCACACATGTACCTGCCGACTGTAATTGGTGATGTGTTGAACTGTGGAGATAATGAAATTTGAATGCTATTCTATAAACTGCTAAATATATTTTGTATGTCAATGAAAATGGAAAGTAAAAAATGAACATGGTAA
>JAURVB010007850.1:0-12499 GCA_033002965.1 Piper betle | reverse complement strand
TAAGCTCTCACGGGTATTTTACTTTTTTCAGATTGTAGGTTAAGAATGACGATATTTAGTGGTTATACTAAGATTTCCTTTAGGGACCCGATAACTTGTTACACTGGTTAATGGGTCGTGGAATGTTGATGGGATGATAAAAATTTATTTGTTTTCCCCTTCTAAGGTTTGTGTTCAGAAAAGCATTCAATTTAATGACTAAATACATCACTTTGGTTAAATGCGGAAGCTTTCAGACGGTGATACGAAACCAGGGTACGGTTGGGTATTATTGCCATACTGCCAAAACCAGACTTATCAATTCACGTATACTAGTAAACCAAGCCCCATTGAAGCCTATACTTGTCATTTAACAGGTGTCCTTGAAAAGCCTGATGTATTATTGTATTGTTGAAATAATCAAGAATATACTTAACTAGGTGCCCAATTTTGTCGAGATTTTGTTGGGTTGTTGTGCTTGTGAAGTGTGCACACCTACTGAACTCGTGATCACCCGGCTTGTTGAGTTAAAGCATACATGAAGATAATTTATTCAGCCACTTAGAATATGTGGTCAAGACTGATGCTTTTATGAAAACATCGGGCTATGAGATTTGGATCATTAGGCAACAAGTTTGCATACAATGTTTGTGGGATGTGAATGCTTGGGAATTATGATTTATCCTGACTCTTATTGCTAATTGAAGGGGAAGAGAAGAAGAGATAATGCAATGGCTAGAAAGGTATATGTGCCAGCATCCCAATGGATTAGGAGGTCGGGATCCCTACTGACAGGTAGGAGGGTGGTCACACGAAAATCTGGAAACCTGATAGAATCTTTAATTTTATTCAAATTATCAACTATAAATTAATTACTCGAAATCTATAACATGCAGTTTGACCTAATGACAACTTAATATAATAAAATATGCTCTTTAAAGTATGGTTGACATACGGATATGTCAATGTATAATCAATATTAATGATAAATTCGGACAACTTCGAAATCAACAACCATATTAAAAAATTCAATAAAAAGTAGTTGTTTCACACCAATTTCCCTCTTTTTATGTTGAGAATGATATGTTTATATAGACATGGTTTAATGTGTAAAAACGAAAAAATAAGAAATAAAATGTCATAATAAATAAGTCATAAATGCATAAACATTTTATAATAACAAAATACAAAAATAATAAATAAGCTTACACATTTTATAATTATGAAAAAACAAGAAATAATCCATAAATATTATTAACTTAATTTAATTTAATAATATTTAAGATTTGTTTTGAGATAAAATAATTTAGTTATTTTCGAGGTTTTACAATATCCCGAACTTGTGTAAATGATAGTGAGAGCGGAAGCTAGGGTATAAAAATCGAACGAATACAATTTTGATATAATTAAAAAATACAGACATTTATGGGTTCAATGCAAAAATTGTTATGCGTCCTCAAAAATTTATTAAATTCATAATGAGAAATTTTATTCAATCGTCGAATATATTGGATCGTACCCTGGTAAGTATTAAATATGAAACTAAGGGATATTATATTCCACTCACTTTAAGGAAATTTTGTCTTTGAAATTTTTTTTATGACTCTTTGACATACCACTATCAATCCAATACAGAATTATCGAATATATTAGATCGTACCCTAATAGGTATTAGAGCAAATCCAATTCCGTATTGAATTGATCACGGTATGTATAAAGGAATTTTGATGATAAAATTTCTTGGTGATAGGTGGAATGTAATATCCTTCTCAAAAATTTCTTTATGGTTCCGTATAGAGAAGGCTGAGCTGCCAATCAAAGACACACGATATAGACTAGCAGCCAACTTTCTTCCCGGTGGCAGGAGAGACCAGTGTCATGCACCAAGCAGTTTCAAGCGGTGTGTGCGACACTTGTGGCGCTAAACCCACAAGTCAGCCTAGCGATCCCCGTGAAAGGGGCGTATGAGTTAGCCCTGATGACACTAGAAGTGAAAGGTTTTGGAAATTCACTATTAAGAAGCTTTACAACATGAGTATTGAAAAACAAGGAAAGCCACAGGCAGGTGACAAGGCAAACAAAGGGCTGCACGCAAACGGCCGACTCAAAGGGCCGTGCGCAAGCGATAAGTGCAAGGCCGCGTGCAAGTGGCAAGAACAGAAAATGGCCACGAGCAAGTGGCAAGCAAAACACCAACGATGACAACTGCTAAGTAAAGTCGACGCTCACGTTTGACAGTGATCACTAGCAAACGTTGCTAGTGTAGGAAGGGGTCCAAGTAGGTGTCCCTCCCTATATAGCAGAGGAAATATTTGGTGCCTCTTAGAAGTGGTAGCCAAAGTGGTTCTACCGGCAGAATCTGGATTCCAGCGTTTGGAGTGGAATTTTGCTGGGACTCTAAGCTGAGGATCGTGACACCAGCCGCCAACCTTCTTCCGGACAGGAGTGTGTGTGGATGGGGAGTGGAGGGAAAGTGCCGGGCAGGATACAAACGCGGGGAGCGGCGGAACTCCCCTAGCGTGAGGAGAGGGAAGGGTGGAACTCAATATCTATTTTGCCACGCTCCTAAAAGTATTTAGTAACATTTTTTCTTTAATCGTCACTATTTGTTATGTTCATTAATTTCAAAATATTAAAACGTTTCAATAAAATATTATACTGACAATTTTATAAAAATTGTCATTGCATTATTAAAATGTAATGTTTAATAAATTTTGGCGTCATGTTAAACCTAATTTCTAGTAGTGTGTTGATATAAAATGTATTGGTTTTGTCTAGTGATGGGTCCAGACGTCTGATATCCAATAAATTCGACAATATGTATTTGATCTATTTATATTTAATTTAAAATAATTTCTGATTAAATTTGGATTCAGTCTTTTTAGATATTTTATATGCTTGAAAATATTAAGATTAGATATGTATTTGAGGTGATTCAATTTGATAGGTGATATTTTATAAAATAATATGTAAAATATTTACAGTATTATTTTTGTATTATTTTTTCATTTTTATATTGAAATTTATATTATCTATATTATTTTAGTTAATTGGTTCAGATAAAGATCTGAACTCAAATAAAATAGATATGGTAAATAAAATTGATATAATCTTCGAACTCAAGTATGGATGTTCGGATCGGATCAAATATGGGTATAGCCAAATCCGATCTTTATCCATCCGAATGGAACCCATCTCTAATTGGATCTTATAACAAGTTATAAAACTTCACTGCAAATTAATAGTTTGATTAAAATACATGGTAGCCACGAATGTGCCTTCTATCAGAAGAACATGTGATACTACTCTCAATTGGAACAAGGTACAATCTTTAACCTTATTAATTTTTTCATGCAATCGTTTATAAGCTCGAAAAGCTCTGATCCGAAAAAATAATAAATATAAACTAAAACGAGGCATTTTTTACGTTAATAATTTAAAAAAAATTCTAAAATAAAAAATCTAATTTTGGAGAGCAAAAATATTTGGGACCCGGTGACAGATCGTTCGTTGGTTGTTTCTGGTTGAAAGCTTGCCCGTTTGTGAGAGAATAATAATAAGAATTGGGTTGACCCGGTAACGGGCCGAACCGGCCCAACGGCTTTGAATTATCTAGCCGTTAGCGGGTATCGTCACCAATTTACGATGATGCCCCCCGCATCAATTGGAATGCCACTGGGCCCACTCACTTCAAAATTGTTTGACCGGGTTGAGTTGTGTCCCCCCACAAATTCGGTTCATACGTGTCATCGTTCAAGAAATTATTGGGTTCTTAGAAAGGATGATGTTTTATGGCGTTTAATTTTAGCCTCAAATGTATGCAAATATTATCTATTAATTTGGAAATTTTTTTGCCACTTTGTGCTTTTTGCATTTAAAATTTGTCATTTTTTGATTGATTCACGTCAAGTTTATCTAAATATTACACATCATCTCACAAACAAAATAAATTAATAATATTTATGAAAGAAAATATAAACTAACTTATAATAACTTTTTTATTTAATAAATGGTAAAATATCATATAAAATTAAATAGAAAAGTGCAGTAAAAAAAATCTATTTACCTAAACTCTAAAATCCTTATTAGAAGATAACATGGAAGAATGATACAAACAAGAGGAGAGCACAGTGTTATTGCCACTATAGTTGCTGTCATCCGTTGTCATTACTACAACAATCACTGCTCATGTCTTTTATAATGTTTATATTATTTTTATTTCTTACGTTTTTGAAATACAAACTTAGGTGAAATAATTGTTGGGAAGGGAGTTTTTATTTTTTTGAATGGGAAATAAGTTTTTAACACAAGCTTAGGTTGGGGAGGAAGGTTAAAAAGTATGTTTATTAATGTACTCATTAATTGGATTTTTAACTACAAAATTAGATGATGTGACGGTGGGGAGGTGAGTTATTTGAGGTAAAATGATAGAATAAAACATATTTTTGTCATATTTAACGAATTTGTCATATAATTAAATTACTTATACAACCCAAATCACAAACACCCTACTCTCTTCTTTATATATATATATATATATATATATATATATATATATATATATGTATATAATGAGTTTACTGTACTCAAGCACAGGCAAGCTGCTTGTGCTTGAGCCATCCAGCCATTGGATTCAATCTAACGGCTGGATGAAAAAAATTGGGCGGCATCGCCGTCGTTGCCAGCCGACGCGTCACCGCTACCCTGGCCGATGCGACGCCACCCCCCTGCCCCGCCCGTCGCCACCCCGGCCGACGGGCGGCGACGCAACCCCCTCCTCGCGGCGACCCTCTCCCCCCCCACCACCGGCGGCGACGGGGCGGCGGATCTAGCCGCCCCACCTCTTCTCCTGCCGACCCGCCGCCCCGCCGCCGAGCGACACCACCCCCACCCCGTCGGGGCCGCTATCCCGTTGCCGCGCACCCTCCCGAAGCCGGGGTCGGCCGCGGCGGTGCACCCCGGCGGCCCACCTCCCGCTCCCCACCGCGGCTCCCACCCCTGCGACAACGGGCACCCAACCGCGCCCCCGCCCCCGCCTCGCCACCCTGCCGCGCCGTGCCCCGCGTGGCGACCCCGACCACCTTGCTGCCGCCCCGGATCAACCCAGTCCCTTGTCACCACCGCACCCCCCGGCCATCGTCGTGGCCAAGCACCCTTCCCGCCCCTCCGCCGTCGCTGCGGCGGCGCCGACGGGCACCCCCTCTCATGTTTTTTATCTTGGCCGTTGGATGCTAATCCAATGGCCAAGATCAAACTTGAGCACACATAGGAAATTTATTTCCTATATATATATATATATATATATATATATATATATATATATATTAGGGTCATAAGAACCGAATCGAGTCAATTTCCCAGAGGGCAATGCAATGTAGAAACCTGAACCAGACCGCAGGGCATTTTAGTCATTGTGAACCGTCATCATCACCACCATCATCATCACTCAAAACAGTGGAAACCCCCGCCCTCTCTCCTCCGCTCCCCTCGCCGGCGATGGCGTCCGATCCGGCGGCGATGAAGACTGAAGTCGTCGTCGGCGGCGGCGGCGGCGGAGGCGACGCCGAGGATCCGATATTCAAAGGGTTGAAGAAGGCGCGGCGCGACCGGGGGTGTACGGCCAAGGACAGGATCAGCAAGATGCCCCCTTGCGCCGCCGGCAAGCGCAGCTCCATCTACAGAGGCGTCACTAGGTGATGATGGGTGGTGATCTCCTTCAAATTTTTTTTAGATTTTTTCGATTTTTTTGGTGTTCTTCACTATTAATTTTTGTTGAAAGTGAGAATCAATTTCTTGTTTGATGGGAAATTTGTTGTTGTAAAATGTTTGTATAGTTCATAGAAAATGATTGTTTGAGTTCTGTATTGGTGAGAATTAATCGGCGGTTTTTTTATTTGATACTCATAAACAACACATTTTGGTTTTCTCTGTCAATTTTGATTGGAAGTTAGAAGCAATTTGTTGTCTCTAGGTCAGCTTGTTGTTGCGAATTGTTTGTGCATTACAAGAGCTTAATTCGAGCATGTCTTGTAGTCTTAGGGAATGATTGGTTAATGTTTGTATTGTTGAAAATCAACTGGTGATCTTTTTGAGACTTTTAAACAACACATTTTGGTTGCTTCTGTGTCAATTTTTTATTGGAAGTTAGATGCAATTAATTGTTTCATGGTCAGCTTGTTGTTGCAAATTGTACTTTATATGTATATGTAATAATATTATGGATCATTTTTTGGATTTATTATGTTTCAATTCTGATTGAAGTTGACTCAACTTGTTGTTGTAAGTTGTTTGTGTATTTGGAGAGCTTCATGTATTTCTTGTAGTTGTAGGCAATGCTTGTTGTTAATCTTAGTGAAAATCAGTTGGGGATGTTTTGACTTTTATGCAGAATGGGAATTGTGGGTCTTTGGATTTCGTGTGGCTTTGTTGTTTCTGGGTCAATTTGGCTCATTAGATTGTCGGATGTGAATTACCCATCTGCATGACGTAGAAGGCATTAGATTTGTAGAAGATTCCTTTTGGCGTTAAATTTTTTATTGTAAATTAGGCATTAATATATACTTTGCAGTCTTAGGCAATAGCAATTCCTGTTTTATCTTAGGATTGTTAAAAGTCAAATACTCAATTGGGGTTTGTATCTCTTTCAGAAGACGATTAAATGAGCTGATTGTGCTGTGTAAGATAAGATATTGTTCAGGATTATCTTGTGTATTATCTGGACTTCGTGTTTGTTTACTTCTTGTTATCTCCTTAATGTGTTTGTCAGTTAGTTTAGGAAGCTATTCTATTTGTTATCTCCCTCATATTATGTAAGGTTGTTGTAACTGTTTATGTACATGAATAGGAGGCTACGGTGAACTCAATCTTTGAATCACCTATTTACCTCTCATTCTAACGAAGGCATTAGGTTTACAGAAGGCATTAGATTTGTAGAAGTTTCCTTTTGGTGTTAAATTTTTCATTGTAAATTAGGCTTAAATATATGTTTTGCAGTCTTAGGCAATAGTAACTCCTGTTTTATCGTAGGATTGCTGAAATTCAATGCTCAATTGGGGTTTGTACCTCTTTCATAAGAGGGTTACATTGTTAAAGTGAACTGATTGTGCTGCACATTCTAATCGTTGTGGAGAAGTATCACGATATTGTTTGTTGTTTCGATTCTCAGCTTGGATTTACAAACTTGAGTCTTGAACTCAATTTTCAGTGGAACTTCTATTGAAGTTTCAGGATTCCTTTAGATATTTTTCTCATTGTCTTTTTAACAACTTTTTTCTTTTTTACAAATCGTAATCACATTGGAGACAAACTGTTTTTGTTTTCCTTTATAAATAATAGGCATAGATGGACAGGACGTTATGAAGCGCACCTATGGGATAAAAGCACGTGGAACCAAAATCAAAATAGAAGGGGAAGCAAGGCAAGTGGTTTCTTGCTTTTTTCCAGTACAAATTCTATTTTATAGCCAGTGCATCTGAAACTTTCAAATGGAACAAAATCCACTACTATAAAGTTTTCAGTTGCCTATATTTTTGAATTGTAAATCAAATCACTTATGTACATTGCCACACTGCAACATATCAACTCATCCCTTCTCTACTAATTTTATATATTTTTTGCATGCATCTTCTCTCTTTGTTGGTGCCGACAATCATTTGGGTACTTTCTCCTACTTCAGTGTATTTAGGTAAAATTCTTCTCCTAATCACAAGAGTTTCCTTTACAAAATAATGATATGGTGCGATAATTTGATAATAATTACTTAAATTTTATGCTGAAGGTGCATATGATGACGAGGAGGCTGCAGCAAGAGCTTATGATCTTGCTGCATTGAAATATTGGGGCCCTGGAACCATAATTAATTTTCCAGTAAGTTCATCCGAGCTTGAAATCTATACAGTTTGATTTCTAAGATTGAACGGAATCTAATTGAACATCCTAAGTTAACTTTCAACTTTTTCCTTGAGACTTACTTTCCTTGCGTCATTTCGTTGTTTATTGTTCTTTTACAAATATGTCCACTATTATGTGACAGCTATTATTTCCCTTCTAGGTAAGTGATTACTCAAGAGATCTAGAGGAGATGCAGATGATGTCCAGAGAGGATTACCTCGCCTCTCTCAGGAGGTAATACCGTCTCTACCACTGTCAGGTTACTTAATTATGAGTCTGCTTTCTCCTTACACATTTTTTAATGGTGTTGCTTCAGGAAAAGTAGTGGTTTCTCAAGGGGATTATCTAAGTACCGTGGGATTCCTAGGTATGATTCGGAACATGGTTAATGCCAAGAAAGATGCCTTTGTTGTCTCGTGTCTTTTTTCTATATTTACCAAAAGACACAAAACCAACAGCAATAAGTGGCATGTCCCAATTTAAAAAGCTGAACTTTGTTGGCTTCTTGATGTTGGAATCTTTCACCTTCTTAAGGTGCACTGATGAGTATTAAGATGTTGCCCATGACGAGGCAATTATTATAAAGATCCTGTTTGTCAATAATCATGGCCATGATAATCAAATTATTCTCTTAAATCTGCTTCAGAATCTTATATTTTACAGTTATACTGATATCAAACTTGTAGATTAGGTGAGTTTTATGCTTAATAATTTTTTATTTTACCTATATTTACTTTCTCTCTTCGAATTCTTTTCACCCAAGACAGATTGTAACTCTGGAAAGGAAGGCCTTGTAGGGTTATATAAGATCTGATATTCATATCTCTCAGAATGCCATTTCTGAAAAGATGTTTAAAGTTTTTATTGTTTATTATTTACCGTAGATCCACTCAGAACAGATGGGATTCATCTTTTGGTCAAATGCTTGGAAATGAGTATTTCAGCAACCTAACTTGTGGTAAGACACGTCCTATGAATTTCTGTACCTTTAAAAGCTTGTTGTGGTATGCAACTGACACGGTAAGCTCATTTATCATATCTTCTACAAGGTACAAGTGAAGAGGCAGCAACTGAGAATGAGCTATTGGGTGGGTTTTGTTTGGAGAGGAAAATTGATTTAACAGGCTACATCAAATGGTGGGGAACCACTCACAAAACTCATCGCTCAGAATCCCATAGCAAATCATCAGAAGGGTCCCATAAAGTAATTGAAGACATTGGTACTGAACTTAAATCATCAGAATGGTCTGTTCAGCATACAGAGCCATACCAGTTCCCGTCATTAGGGCACCCGCACAGTAAAAAATTTGTTCCATCAGCAAGATCTGCTTATAGCATAGTATCTCAGTCGACAGCTCTGAAATGTTTGCAAGATAAGCTAACAAAGGTTCAGGAAGGAAATAACAAAGAGAAATTGGCAGAAGATGGAGCTGGGAAACCAGAAGCTCCAACAACCTCAGGCGAGCTCTGCCTTGCCAGAACTTTATATCCATATGGGCCTTTCATGTCATCATCTTTGCTGACTAGCTGCAGTGCTATTGATCATCCAATAGCGGATCCTTTATTTTGGACTGGCCTTGTTCCTTCAACAGGGCTTTCATCGAGTACAGTGGCTAGTATAGAGCGAAAAAGTACAGAAAATATATATGCTCCACAGTGATACTATCCAGTCTAGCATCATGGAAAGTATAGTTGCAATGATCAAGTTCTGCAGTTTTTTGCTTGACAAGGCAATTTTCCGTTGATTCCATTTCTTCGTAGTCTTTTCATGTGGGGAAACGGTTAGTCTGGCAAATGGAAGCAATGATCAATTTTCTGCAATCAATGCATGATAATATATAAGTTGCATTCGAAAACAAATTGGCCTGCATTTTCTTTACAAATAGGTTGCTTCTTATACAATATTGCGGCCCTTACTTTGCAAGTCTGCTGCAGCTTTATGATTTTGTTTATTCACGACTATCGGATTTGGAGAAGTCTCACTTGAAGCTTTTTTATATCTAAAGTTGATGATAGTACAATGAATGTGAAACCAGCTTCTGTATGTGCAATAGAGAAGAAGACTTGAATACTTGTTTTTTATCTTAAACAGAAAATGGTGTTATTTTTTTAGAGCCACATTGCTGTATTATCTGCACAAACAATAATCTAGTGTATTATTATTCTAAAGGACAAAAATAATATGGCTTTGATCATCTGCTTGTAAATATCATTTGTTTGCCATTCAATCTACTTGGGATATATTCTGGAACAACTATTGGAAGTAAATTTTAAACATTTGTAGCGATTTCATTTATGCAGGTAATTTAGTTTGCTTCTTGAGTTCTATGATGGTGATAATATTTCCAACCTAGCATCGGAGATGTTTGATAAGGTTCTCTTTTTTAAAGATGAGAATGCAAGAGTCTAAATTGTATGGTTTGCCGACCAATAAATTTTCCTAATTGAGACCACCATCCACCCCTTGTTTTAAACCATGCAATTACTCTAAACTACAAAAATGCCCTTTTCAATCACTTGGTTAAAAATATTTTTCTTGATCAACAAGACTACAATTTGGACTCAAAACATAAGTTCTTCCTTAAATTCTATTTAGATAAAAACCACTGCCCACTTCATAATGGATCACAATAATCTATTTAATTAAAAAAAATATAGGAAACTAACTTTAACATAATTAGGGTAGAAGTACATGGACCCATAAAATGTGGATTTCCATTACCAAGAAAATAATCAGCAGTGTACATCCGAAGCTTTGTTTAATTTATACAATAAAGAACTAATAGTACAATACAAAGGCAAAAAGGAAAAATATATATTAAGGAAATAGCTATGAATACATATGCCCTTCCAAAACGGGCCCTCCATTATACTGCATCTTCTCTACAACTCTGAAATAAATCTTTTTCTTACTGTATCTAGCGCCCCAATTCCCTGCTCAATCCTCTACATAATGAACAACCTGCTAGGGTGGGCATATTTTTAAGGGGGACTGCCGATGCTCCGCCAGGTTAGAAACCCCGGCAAAGAGAACCGAATCTGAAATGCTATGCAAAAATCACATTGGCAAATAATTCTTTCTATGATGGGTTTGGGTGAACATCTTCGTCAAGAATGATATCGGCAGGGTCTCCAATCCACGGCCTGCCTTCTCTCCACTTAAATCTGATCCTCAACTTTCCATTCGCATCCACACCCACTACCTCCCCCGGCTGGCGTAGGTCTCCATGCCCCATCCCCACCTTGGAGACATCAATCCAGGTCTGAGTCTCACTTTATCACCTACTTCAAATGCCCTAACCCGCTCCATTTCCCACGCCTTGCATAACCATAATCTCTCTATAAAGCAGAACGCCACCCACAATTCCCCATCCTCGATCCTGTGCACTACACCAACACTTAAATGACTGACCTCCCCCCATTGATAAGTTGGAGTTGATACAGAAGCCTTCACCTTCACCCAATCCCCCACCTGAATTTTCTCCTCTTCTACCAGCTCCACCTCTGCAGGGTCCAACATCCACGCTTTCCACCCTAGTGGAGTGTATATTCTGAGTTTACCATCACCATCTATTGCAGAGACCATCCCCACACTCATGTGGCTATGCCCTGACCATCCAAATCTCGGTTGCTTCACAGAATTTTTTACCTTCACACGTTGCCCAACCAGGAAGGCTTCTACTCTTTCAAGCAGGTGTCCTGGACCTACCCATCTCTCTTGTTCTCCACAGAATCCAACTAGGACGTTACCATCCCATAGATCCTCCTCTGAATATCCAATACCTTGAACTACACCTATGCTTCCAGGCTTTATAGACTTCCACCCCTCTGAATCAACTCTGAGTTGGACCCATTCACCTACTTCAAAGATCTCCTCTTTCTCAATATCCACAGGATCACCTCTCCAGAGCATAGACATGCCAAAAAATGAAACCCTAACTTCCCCATCAGCGTGAACGGATGTAATTACCCCTCGTGAATCAGGTTGGGCTCCCCGCCAACCCAACTTTGGCTCAGTCAGCCCAGACCGAAAACGGACATGCTGACCAACTTTTAATGGTGGGACCTTTTCAACATCTGTGAAATGAGTCATCCAGCGTCCTTTGCGAAAACAACTGGCCAACTCTAAATAACCGCTCTCCTGAATACTATGTACCACCGCTAGACTTTCTTTACTAATCCCATTCCAGTCGTATGCAGGTCTTGACCCAATAACTGGTTTTACGCTAACCCAATCGCCTACTTCAATCCCAGAAAGCAATTCTACATCCCCAGGCGAAACTTTCCACAAATTATGTCTGCCAGCCACTTTAACCTGACATCCAAAACGACTGAAATCAAACAAAAAACAAGCAAAACCCCCTAAAAGGAATTTGTACTCATAGAAAGTCACGGAATGCCTCTTAATTACTGTCACAAAATACAAGCTCGCAGAATATATTGCAAGTAGATAAAAAGAGAGATTTTACCATTAATATTAAAATTTTGAAAAAATTGATCAACCGGCAGATAAATGGACTGAAAAAAAGGTTTACATCTTGTAGCATTTCAAAGGAATAGAGAACTTTTTTACGCATTTAAAATAGGAATCTTTCAACAAGAAAGGAACAGCATAGGGGCAGGAAGATAG